>CAKNYM010025767.1:0-11038 GCA_932195095.1 Andricus curvator | reverse complement strand
AATTAAATGAGGAAACTGTTACAAATCAAATTATGGATTTTATTATTTAGTTGAACAGGTTTTGAATAGTAAAGAATAATATCCAAACACAATGAAAAATCATTTTTTTTCAAGTTATTAAAAAAATCAAGTTTCGTTTCATGCAACTGATATTATTGCTTGGCCCTCGGCATGCAGACATCTTGCCAGCTGACGTAGCAACTTCAAATACCTAATTTGAGGCGAAACACTTTCTCGCGAAATTTAAATAATGTCATTATTATTTAGCGAAACATTGCGAAAAATATGTTTTCTGTTACTTTGAATACTTTTATAA
Source organism: Andricus curvator (assembly GCA_932195095.1). Taxonomy (NCBI): domain Eukaryota; kingdom Metazoa; phylum Arthropoda; class Insecta; order Hymenoptera; family Cynipidae; genus Andricus; species Andricus curvator. Next base: position 10,722 of record CAKNYM010025767.1, on the reverse strand, counting down.
TTTGAAAAAAAAATTTCCGCGAAATTTTAACAATGTTATTATTATTTGAGTTATTTTTAATAATATTTTAGCTATTGTAAAGATTACAATTTAAAATAAAAGGAAAAATGTTAACGCGAAGACATTTTAAGTTTGCCAGGTATTAAAAACAGATTGTCGGAGAGTATCACATTTTGTTAACGGTTATCTCCATATTTAAAACATGTTAATACTACTTTTTATTCTAAAAGATATTAAAAAAATCTGCCCGCTTAGCGGGCACATTCTCATCGCGAGCTTCGCGCGCGGCACGCTTCGCTCGCAAATTTGAGCGCGCATAGGGCGCGCGACTGTTGGATCTCGCGCTTCGCGCTCGATCATATATTTATCTCGCGCTTCGCGCTCGATTATGTATTCACCTCGCGCTACGCGCTCGGGCGTATTTACAGCGCGCTTTACGCTCGGCTCCTCTAGATTTTTGAACTTCGTGTTCGACTTGGATGAAAAGAAAAAGTTTGTTTGCAAATATTATAAAATTATCAAAACCTCTACATATTAAGTGATTGTTAAATTTGTTTTTATTTTAGACTGAAAAGGAACTTTATTTACTCAAGGTTCTATCGACCTTAAGGAACACATTCTCATCCAGACACTCGCGATTCGCGCTCGATATTTGATTTGAAAATCATTTGAACCTTGCGTTTCACGCTCGGTTCTGTGCACCGCATGATAGAAACAAAAAAGTTTGAGCGCACTTACGGCGTTCGATTTGGTCGACGCGCTTCGCGCTCCGAAATACACTGATCGCGCACTTTGCGCTTCGTGTTATATGTTCTTCATATACAAATTACTAAATTTGTATTTGATTTCAAATGAAAAGTAATGATATAATTTAGGCGACAAATTTTATTAGTTAACATTTTATTTTATTATTAAATTATTATTAAATTGATTACAGGTTTGTAAGTCTTTTTTGAATGCACAATTTTTGTTCATTTATCTGTTTTCGTACCTTGCATTGTTTTCAAAAATTTGATTTTTTTTACTGTCAATGTTATTTTCACGAATAAAACAAAAACTGCGCATCCTATTAAAACATGATTCACAACAAATTTGTACCTCTTCCTTGGATGAACAAATTTTGTTTTGGTCATTTTTTTCGTAGCTGGTGTTATTCGTCTAAAAATTTGATTTTTCTATTTTCAATGCTGTTTTTTACAAATAAAACCAAAACTACGCATCATATCAAAAAGTGATTCATAAGAAATTTGTAGATCTTTTTAGGTGCACAATTTTGGTGAGATGACCTTTTCTCGTATCTTGCATAGTTTGACAGCAAAATGGAATTTTTGATTTTTGATTATTTTTTTGTGCGATCAAAATTTGAATTTCTTATTTTTCAAAAAATTCAAAAAGTGGTTATGAAAATATTATAGGGTGTTCAAGAAGCAATGTTTTTCTCCTCTTGACTTTTTTTCATATCGTGCGTTTTTCGGCTTAAAATTTTCATTTTCGTTTGTTTTTTGGAATTTTGAAAATGCTATAACTCCAGTAATTTTTTTTTTATCACGAAAAGTCATAAGAATATTTTTTTCGTCATTTTGCGTACTACTAATAACCGTACATAGAATTTTCAAATCTTCAAAAAAAGTGGTCTCAAAAATTTTCAAAATTGCTCACTTTTTGAATTTTCATCCAAAATAGCTTTAGGCCATAAAAAAGTGTGCCAAAGCTCAATCAAATCTGATCATTTTTTCGAAAGTGATCGTGGCTACAGACAGACAGACAGACTAAAGACAGACAGGCACCTTGATAAAAATCGTTTTTTCTAGCTCAGGGGGTCTCAAAACGTGGAGATTTGATGAAAACCGACTATATCAAAGTTTACATAAAACCAATACCTTCTCATTAGAATGAGAATGTAAAAAAATTCCATTCTAACCCAACAAAAATGTTAAGGATATGTATATAATACCTCCCCGAATCCTGCCTTACCGATATTTTTTTCGTCAAGCTTATGTCCACACGAAATGAGATATCAAGTTCAAAGTTTTGTAAATAAAATAAAATCCAATAATGATGGGTTATCTGGACCTAAATGTTTATAGTTTTCATAAATATATCAATTTTTGGGAATTTACAAGAATTTGTCACCAGATAGACGATAGACCTTTCTTAGTGTCTTTTATTTAATATTACAAATTCTTCAACTCGATATCTCATTTCGTGTGAACATAAGTTTGGCATAGAACAATTTCAAAAAGAAAAGAAAAGTCTAAAGAGGCCATGCTATCATGTTGAAATGCATAGATAGTATTTATAAATAACGATTTTTCATTTAAAATTGTAGGGGAGACCGGGGCGAGATGAGCATAGTAATAATTTTCAGTGAAATATTTGCAATCTATAGTAGTTTTTTAAAATCTAAGTAGTTCTTCACATTATTTGAACCTTCAGGTATCAGTTTCATGAAGGACGAAGTGTTTTTAAAATATTAATTGCTTTAAAAATATGTAAATTATAAACTGTGCATATGTCTCATCTCGCCCCAGCTCTGGGGCGAGATGAGACACATATTGGGGCGAGATGAGACACGCTAACTATTAATTATTTTTTGTTAATAGAAGTTTATTTTTTTCGTGATTTTGTAGGTATCATTTAGTCTTATTACTCAGGAGAACGGGTTTGTAAATATTTGAAAGTATAAATTCAATTAATGATCAGTTTAATACAATTCTTTTATGTATTTTTACACAAAATAGGAATTGTAACCTCGTAACATTTTTAACCTCTAACAGTCTAATCACAGTCCTAAACAAGAATTTTGATTAAATTTTTGAACACAAAATAATAATGCTGAAAAAGCAATGACAAAAACATCTAAAATTTATTAATGAAATTAACCTTAACATCGTATAATAACAAAGACTTATGATATAATAGATAGACCTCATTTCATCAATTATATATACACATACTTCTATCACTCACCTTTTTTGCAAGAAGTTTCCACCGAAACATCTTCTTGCAAACGTTTTCAACTTTACGAGCTAAAGTTGCTCTTGGAACTTCGTGAGCAATTGCAGCTGCTCTAACACTCAAATTCTTTTACATCACAGATTTTACAGCCACAGCCATAGACTCTTCTGACCATGACTGTCTGTTAGTTTTTCTTCTATAGGTTCTCACCATTGCAACAATTTTATATTTTTCAACTCTGCACTTGAAAGAAACTTTTCGGCCGAGTGACAAGCAGGACATGCATGTCTCATCTCGCCCCATAAACCTAGCTCATTCCGCCCCAAATCACAATTTTGATCAAATCTTAAATATTACCGGTTTTTATTAAATAAATGTGTATAAATACATGACATCGTTAAAGTTCGATAAATGAACTTTACGAAAAACCTTAGGTTGAAAATATTATCTGTCATTTTCACAATTTTCTTTCTGTTTTAAAATACGACCGAATAACAGGATTCAGGTGTTGAAATTTCAATCGTTTTTATTTTTAATTTATTTAATTTATTCAGTCTATTCTTTTATTTCGAGATATTCATTATCATTATTTTGGTTATACCTGAAAAGAACAGTAACGAAAACCACATATTTTGAGAGAAAATTCAGTGTCTCATTTGACCCCGTATGCTCATCCCGCCCCGGCCTCCCCTAATTGCTATTCAATTTTCAAGAAAACGCCTGCACCCCACATTAAAAATTTTTGAAACTTTCTTTCACCAATCTATTTATAAGTTCAAATTCACAGCTATTTATTTTATTGTATAATTAATTTGATAAATTGTAAGTAAAGACTGATACTAATTAGGAACAAAAGGTTTTTGGTGCATTGCCTCGTGAAAAACATGATAATTCAAAAATGATTTTTTTAAATTATGAAAGTAATCTCTCGTAATCTGTATTAGTAAAAAGTAAGCCACAAATTCACTTTGTTGAAAATTTGTATACTAATAATTAGTTATGTTTCACTATTTCTTTTAGCAGTTTTCAACCACTCACAAAAGTTTTAGTCAAAACTGACTAACAAATAGTAGAAATTGTCAGTAGAGTAAATTAGTGATTCACTTTCCACTAATTTAGAGAGATAATTAGTTATAATTCATAAAGTATTTTCAAAAATGTAGGTACAATATAATTATTTATATTATTTATTTTATAAATGATTTTACAGAATTGAATTTTAACGAAGTCGTCAAATAAGAAATATTTTCAGTTCATAAAAAGAACTACTCCTTTGAATTAGAGTAAAACTGTATTCAAATCTTGATGGTAAAATTGTTACTAATTCCTTCAACAAATTGTTTGAATATTAGTTTTACAAAGTGCTAATGATTAGTAAAAATTCTTTAAAGCAATATCAGTAAGTGACTTGGCTTTCATTCTTTAGAGTAAATTTACAATAAAAAGAAGTTAGAGTAAAAAAAATGAATTTTTATTTCAAATGGAATAATATAAGATTGAAACTTGATTTTGAAAATTAACATCTTTTGAAATTGAACAATCTGAGTTCGTGAATATTTCAAAATTGTAAAATTATAATCCTATCAATAATTTGTACCAATAAATAATTATTTATTGGTACAAATTATTGATAGGATAGAAAATCAATAGGCAGTTTTTAGGTTTGAATCATTCCACAATGAATTCACTTGAAATTAAAGGATTTTACATTGAAAACGTTCAAAATGGAATAATATGAAACTGAAATATATTGAAAATTGTTTGGTTTCAATTTTAAATGTATCTTCCAAAATGGCACAGCTTAAAAATACAATTTTAAATTAAAACACCGAAACTTCTAACTAGAATTTCAAATTGATACTGTTCAAAGTAGTATACATTATTACATAAAAAATACATATTCATATAAACAATTTTAAATTCCAAGCTTTTACAATTGCAGTGTTGGATAAGTTATACCTTATTTTCAAAGTGAGTTTTAATTTTTAAAGTATGTAACTCGTTGCAGTTACGTTACTTGGTAGTAAAAAATTTAACTCATTACAGTTACAGTTACTGAAAAAAGTAACTTTAAGTTTTATTATGTCAAAGTTATGATTGATTTCACAGTTAACGTTAATATTATAAAGATTATGAAAGCCTAATCAAAATAAAATTTATTGGAATTAATAGCAGATTTTGTCTTTTAATTTTTATATTTTTTGAAAACTTGGATACAAATTTATATCATACCTCCGTGTAAAAAGAAACATTTTCGAGACATTATTTACAATAAAATAAATAAATTTTAATTAATAATAAACACTCTATTGCTTTCTCTGCAGAAATATTGTTAGTTTTTCAATATTTAGATAACTCAAAGAAAATATTAACTCAATGATAAAATAGAGCCGACCCTCAGAAAAGCCTAAGTTGACTACAATGAATTTTTCTGAATCACTCGTTTTCATCATTTGTATCATTTCGACAATTAGTTTTTCATAAACCACGGGTCAAAATGAGAACATCAAGAGAATTTTGGATTCATACCCGTTGAGCACCGTTTGAAAATTTTCCTTAAATTCTTTAATGAGGCCCAATTCGATGATTTCTTGGTACTTCAGAGGCATTTGCTTACTCCTATTTTTATGACTTAATCTCTGCCAGGCCCACTCTCATTGTCACTGCAGGACAACACCTGCCGTTTCGGCTAGGTTGAACTTGTTAGATCTTACCTGCTTTCCCTAGTTAAAACTCAAACCAATGGGTTCTTTTCTACGTCTTTCACTCTTACTTTTTTTCTTTTCTCTCGCAATTCTCTTTCTCTCGGATATAAATTGAATCTATCGAATTTTTCTATTCCACTGATTTATTTCTGAAACTGTGATCAAGTGTCAGGGATATTCTGGAATTCGAAGTTTTCTTTGAATTAGGGATGATTCAGGTGTTTTTTTTTAAAGTAAAAGTTTTTTAATTTTCAAAATAAACTTATTATCTTTCAATATTGCTCTCTAAAATCCTAAAATTGGTGCGAATTACTTTTAATTGCATTCGTTACTTTAACGTAAAAAAAACTTTCAAATGAACAAAAAATTGATTTCATCTTCAAGAGTGACATAGTTCATATTTTTGTTTGTTTGAAGTAATTATTTCTTGACTAGGTTTTCTTCAATTTAAAGAAATAGTATTTTCACTAAAAGAAGTTAAAAAACGAATTGATTGAAAGATTGAAATAACCGAGGAAATAACACCCATTTTTCTATAAACATTTCATTTAATTCTTTTAATAATAATACTTATAATAATAATAAAAAACAAATACTCTAGCCACTCTAGTTCACATTGATATGTTACAGTAAAAAATTCTTTTATTTTTATTCTTTTATATTTATTATTGTTTCTATATGGTTGAAATATACGGTATATGGCATAAAGTTAAAAGTTTAATTATTAAAGTTAAACTACGTTGTAAAAAATTCATTTTGTTATTTCCAGATCCATCTCTTTGATTGAAAATTTAAATATGTTGTTGAAAATTCGTTTTTTTGTGGTTGAAAACCAATTTTTTTCAACTGAAAATTTATTTATTCTGTTTTTGGTTGAAACTTGGTCATTTTAAGTTTAAAATTCAACTATTTGGTTGAAAATTAACTTTCTCGTTGAAAATTCATATTTTTCGTTTGAAAAATTTAACTCTCTTGTAGAAAATTCGTCGTTTTTTCTTAAAATTCAACTTTTTTGTTGAAAATTCTATTATTTTCGTAGACAATTCAGAAATTTGTTTGTAAATTAAGGTTTTGATACAAAATTTATATCTTCGGGTGGAAAATTCAACTTTTCTATGAAATTGGCATCTTTAAATTGAAAATTCTTCTCTTTTGGTAGAAATTTGATCATTTTTGATTAAAAATGCAATTTTTTGTTTAAAAATTAATCGATTTTGATTTAGGATTCAACTATTTTGTTCACAATTTATCTTTTTTTTTTTAGGAATTCAACTGTTTTTGATTTAAAATTAAAATCTTTTATTCAGGTACATTTTATTATATTTATCATTTTATTTATTAGTATTTTTTATTTTATTTAATTATTATTTATGATTCATATTATGTATTTATCATTTTATTATATTTTATTATATTTTTCGTTGAGAATTTACTTTTTTGGTTAAAAATTCAACTATTCTGTTGAACATGAACTTTCTTGTTGATATTTAGATTTGACGTATCAAAAATCTTCAGAATTTTTTCGGAATTTTCTCAAGAATATATTGTTCTTGAAAGCATGTTTGGTGGTAACACTCCGCGAATATGACTTTTAATGACTGTATTTAACCTTAGTTTTCTATTAATAAAGATTACGAATTTTCAGCCTTACCAACATTGTAAATCAAAATTTCAGAATAACTATTTTGTTGAAAATTAGTCGTTTTGGTTTAATATAACTGTTCTTGATTTGAAATTAAAATATTTTCGGCGTTGAAATATCAACTATGTATTATATTTTTTGTTGCAAATCAATCTTCTTTTATTGAAAATTTAACTACTTGGTTGTAAGTTGAACTTTTTTGTCAATAATTAATTTTTGTTGTTAACGATTCATTGTTTTAGTTGACAAATCAACTATTTTGTTCCCAAATTTAATTATTTAGTTGAAAATTGGACAATTTTATTAAATACTCGTATTTTTGGATATAAAATTCGTCCTGATGAAATGCAACTGTTTTTGGTTGAAGTATAATCTTTTTTGTTTAAAAATTAGACCAAAATTATTGGTTGAAAATTAATTTTTTTATAAATTCAACTATTTTTTTGCAAGTTTATCTTCGTAGGTCAAAAATTTAACTCTGTGGTTACAAATTTAACTATTTTGTTGAAAATTCGTCTGTTTTGCTTGAAAGTAAATCTATTTGGTTTTAAATGCAACGGTTGAGTTGATAATTTTTTTCATTAATTTAGACTATTTGTTTAAAAATTCATCTTTGTAGATCGAAAATTTAAGTATGTGGTTACAAATTCAATTATTTTATTGAAAATTTATCAACTTTGTTGAAATTTCACCTTTTTGGCTTGAATATTCGACTGTTTTGTTAAAAATTCGTATCTTTTGCTTGCAAGTTCAACTATTTGGTTGTAAACGCAACTGATTATTCTAAAATTTATTTTTTATTTGTTGAAAATTCAACTAATTGGTTGAAAAATCATCTTTCTTGATTGAATTTGCATATTTTCGGGCTTCAAATCAACTATCTTCTACAAAAATGGACTTTTTAACTTGAGAACATCACTCTTTCTTTGAAAATTCATCCCCTTTGGTAGAAGATGAATCTTTTTTGGTTGAAAATTTGAACTGCTTAGTTGAAAATACAATTTCCACTTGAAATCTGAAGCGTTCCATATCAAAATCTATATGCTACCTATACCTTAAATTCCTCTCTTCTGACAGCATTTTGGGTTTGGGGGTGTTAAGTCTGTTAAAATATTATATTTATATGTTTTGTGTTATATTTCAGGGGCTTATCAAATGAAATCGAAGCACAAGTTTTGAATTTAAAAAAAGGGGGGGAGTTGTTTGTATTTGTGACGTCAGAATCGGAGATTCAAGCGTTGTGTGATGAAACAAAAGTCCACTCCCAAGCTGAAGTGCTGCTAAATTGAGGCCAACAAATTTTAAATAAAAAAAGTTATCCAGGTTCTAGAAAATGGGTATGGAAGTGGACAATATCAAAATGGCACTATCCTAAAATTGAAGCAGGCTTGGCAGCGGATTGCGATAAAAAATTAAATTTTCAGTTAAATGAAAAAGTAGAAACATGCTCCTGGGATATTAAGTTTCTGATTAAGAGTAAATAAAGTCTGACGTCAAAATGTTAGCCACTTCGGAGCAATTGGACAAAGAAATTTTGGAATTAAAACGTTATGGGTTTTAAAAATCAGTTATGGATAGCGATTCAAAATCGAATGTTTAATTTTTTGCAGAAATAAAAATTTGCTTCCGAAATATGGGGATGCTTCGTAAGTATAAAAAATGTTGGTTCCAAAAACCTTATCATGTTCCAAGAAAATTAAAACTGAGGATCAAAATATCATAGTATGTCAGAAATTTGTATGCAAAAAATCTGAAAACCAAATTTTTCTTCAAATGATAACAATTTCAAGAAATATAAATTCTAAAATTCCGAAAAAATTATTTCTACCTTAAAATTTTATTTTGTTATTATTGTATCGAAAAACTCTTTAACTTTAACGAATTTTAGAATTTTTTGAAAGATTAAAAATATTTTATAAAATATTCTTCATTTTCTTCAAAACTTCTAAAAATCTTTGAAATTATCTCGAATTTTTCCTAACATTCTGTAAAATTCGATAACATAGAAAAAATGTCTTTAAACGTTTCTAGATTCTTTTTCGACAGATTTTAAACTTTTAACTGTAATAATATGGAATTCCTATTTTCCTAATGTCGACTCACTCCTATCCAACCATTCATTCTACTCTTCGAGTTTTCTTACAAAAGACCATGAATGGAGGAAATTCCCAAAATTGATTAGGTATAACCAGGTATACGGATTATAGGATGGATATAGGTTATAGGAGGTTCGTAATAGATTCTAGAACAATGCCTTACAGGGTTTTCCCGGGCTTAAATTAGGGGTTTAAACATTAAATATTTGAGTCATATATGTCTTAAGACTATGTAGCAGAACCGTTTGCAGTTTATTATTTAGGAATTTGCAGTCGTGTATGTTACATTCAAATATTTAGAGTACCCATAGAAACACAAGAGACAGAAGACACAGAGACCTTGGATACTAATGAGCCCAAGTGGGGAACCATACATAACAATTTTGTGAGGCTCTTCACTTGGGGTGTTCGCTAGAGAGATTGATCAGCAACCTGGGTCGGAGCAGTGTTTCAGAATAAACGTGTCGTTAAATAAATAACACGAAAATTCCAGATCAATCTAAAATATCTATACCTATCTACCTCATACCTATATACCTACCTACTTTATACCTATATACCCATATACACATTACACACTACTATTTTCCAACCGAGCAAGACACGCCTACAGCTACCCCGAAAGGGAAATGGCTTATTGGTATAATAATAATATAACTGGTTTCTCCTATTCAATTTAAATAAATATATAATTTAATGCATAACTTTTTTTGTTTTGTTTAGTAAGCTTAGTTATATTTGGTGAAATTATACGATTTTAATTTCAGGACAAAATGAGCCACCAAGAATTAAACTCGTGCAATTAGAACAAATATTGTAACAAGCAATGCAAAAAAAGTTTCACGCATTTTTAAATATTCAAGCTTTTTTATAAAATTTATTATTAAAATTTTTTCAAAATATGTGATACCTTACATTTTGTTTTAGAAATATTTTACATACATCTTCCACTGTGTCGATCAGATATGACCCATACATTGGTGAATAAGCAATGGCAAAAAATGATGAACTTTAAACAAAAAATTTAACTTTTATCTAAATATTTAAATTTTTAACCTACAAAGATGAATATTCAACCACATAGCCAAATTTTTATTCAAAAAACATTACACTCCAAACAAAAACAGTTACATTTTTAACCAAATAGTTAAATTTTTAAGCCAGAAACTCAAAAAGATCTCAGTTGTATTTTCAACACCATAAAAATAAAAATACAAGGCAAATATATTACTGACAAGATTATTATATCAGGGTGGTCGCTAAACTTCATTTCCAAATTCCCTAATTCTTCCTTGACCCCTAATATTCAAATATCAGAATC
>CAKNYM010025766.1:0-13560 GCA_932195095.1 Andricus curvator | reverse complement strand
TGAAAGAATAAAAAAATTCCTTGCTTCGAGACGAATCGATTGACCTACAATATTAATACATTTTATCAAAGAATAAGGAAGTTGTGGTCATTTATATTTTATTAAAAAATGATTCTTATAGTAAAATATTTTTCATTCACATAATTTAAAGTTGATGAGAGAATAGAAAAGTTGTGTTTATGCAAAACGAATGGATTGACCTATAACATTGATACATTTTTTGGAATATCTTCAAGAGTTATAGAAAAAGAGATTCCATCATGCTTGAGTTCTGCATTATAATGTAGATAAGATCTAGTCTCATCCACGTGATTTTTCGCAGGATGAATAGCGGCCATTACCGACCACAGAAAACAATAAACATCATTATTCTGAACATTTATAACAGCTTTTTTATCTCTTATATATTTTCGTAAATCAATGAATTTCGACATACCTTAATTTATAGGTAAATATTTATTCAAATTTACTATGAGGTTTATAATTTCACCCAATGTCCATCCCGAATCCGTTTCCTGAAATTCTTCTACTTTAACTAAAATTTGATCCAACACATTTTCATCGTACCACGCACTGATGTCAGTTGATGGGAGGATTCTATTATTTTCAGTGTTTATGTATTTAATTTTTTCTACCGTTTAAACGTTCACTGTGGATTTAAATTTGCCAGCAGAAGAAACGATCACTTTCAAACCGCCATCTTTTTTAAAAATAGTTTTCATTCTTCAAGCGTCCATTGACTTTGTGTCCTCCAGAAAATTTTTAAGGTCCTTATGTCTTAAATTTACTACACAACCGGTTCTTATCCTACTCCTAAACGCAGATTCTAAGTCTTCCCACTGTATTCTATCTGTTTTTCTTTTCGAATTTTCAACACCTTTTCCCTTTTTTCTCATTACTTTTAATTTAGTTTTCGACGCTTTTAAAATGCCTATTGTCGATTGAACATGCATTTTTTGGCCTACAGTCAATTCTAAATATTTTAATATGTTATTCAATATTCTAATATTTTGCATACCAAATTTTATCCACTTGTTGATTTTATTGATTTTGCGATTCTCCATTAGCATGGTGTATGCGTGGTTCATGATGGAGATGAGTTTCCTGCTCTGCTCAGGCTCCATTTTTTTTCTGCCAGGTACGAGTACACTACAAAGTTTGAGGCTCAGTTGGTGGTTGAGAAGCAACTGGAAAATTTTTTGGCGTGAAACGACTTTTTAACACATAATATTCGACTAAATAGAAACTGTAACCTAGAAGGCACACTAACATCTCCCAATCACCTCCTTTTCTAATGTCTTGTTCACAAATGCCAATTTCAAAGCTGTTTCAGCAGTCTTGGTTTTTACAGGGTGGATAAAAATTGGAAAAAAATTCCTGTGAAACAACCTTTTTTATTAAACTCACAAAATTTCACTGAATTTTTTCACTTTAAATCAAAACAACACTAACCTTTTTAACAGGCACCCTTTTGTTTGCGACTCTCAGATAAACTCACAGAAAGTATGTTGGGAATAAAAGAAGTATCGATTTATGAAATCACTGCACTGAATCTGGCAATACACTGAAAAATTGTTTACATATGCCAAAAGAATTTGCAAATCCATGGAAGTTCATAATGTATATAATTAATCTCACGTATATAGTATTTGTATATAGTACTTATATAGAATTAAGATTGCGGGTTATTGTGAGAAGTTGTAGGCTCCAGAAGCTACGATCATGGTTCTTTAAAGCAACCAATCCCGACGCAACTGGAACGTGTACGTCATCCGCTTCTGCTCCTTCTGTCCTAGAAGGTAAGCAAGAGCGGGTTTACGCGAGATAACATCGGGCAACACTGTTCCTTAGAGTCAAGTCTCTAGCCACGGATGATCTTACGCGGCATACGGGACAGTTGGAGATGAAGTTTCACCTCTGGATACTTTTTTAGAGCTACCAATCTTTTTAGAATGTTATGAGGAATAGTGTTGACGGACCAGATGAAGTGATCCCAGAAGAACAGCCTTTTGCATCCGGTTCGCGATGGAATGAGCCTGACGCTGGCAAGCCGGAATCTTGTTAAGTTGGCTAATAAATGAAGCTTTCATACCTCCAAGACAGCCGATTATGAGAACTACAAGATGGACTTTGAAGCCTTGGTAGAGCCTGCTCAGCTCGAAAAAAAGTGCTTGATATTTCGCCCGTTTTTCTTCCTCCTTTGCCGTGATATTACCATCGGCTGGTGCCGAGAATTCAATCACGTAAATGATCTTGTTCTTCAGATCCTGGAGGACAATATCAGGCTTCGTAGCACTGATACGTTGAGTGGTCGAGAATGATAAATTCCAGTAGATCTTACACTGATAATTCTCTACAACGGACTCGAGTTCCCCCTGGGCGTATAGCAAGACGGGCAATAGATCAACACCATAGAAGTGCCTCAGATGGTAATATCACACTTTTAGAGCCGCATTGTGTCTCTCTATGTACCCGTATCGTGCATATTTTGAGCATCCACTGAGAACATGTCCAAGTGTTTCTGGCTCTTGCTTGCACGCTCGGCAGTTGGTATCGCCTACAGGTATATTCATTATGCGCTTGCGGTAAACTAAGGTGTCTATAACGCCATCTTGACAGGCAAAAAGAAATCCCTCAGTCTCCGATTTTAATCCAGCAGACTTGAGAAACATGTTGGACAGACCCATCGAGAGCTCTTCTCTACGTATAATGCCGTAGAATTTACCATGAAGGGGCTTGTCAGTATGTTCTCTTAGTAGAAGCGTATGTTCTGCTTCCTGTACACGACTTTTGAGCACCAAGGGTGTTAGTGATGCTAGGCCATGTGTAGTGTCGCTGGAATCAAATGGGAGACCAAGCTCCTCTGCGGCCCTATCTGCGGCACGATATATAAACGCCGCAGCATTGACGACTTCATGTTGATGTACTATTCGCATAAGAAAATCTGTGCTATTTAGAACTGAGCAGGCTGTAGCCAGAACCGTTCTGCGATGAAGACACTCTAAGCTCAGCAAGCCTCTACCCCCTTTATCTCGAGGGAGGTATATTCGAGGTACGAAAGATCTAGGATGATGACTTCGATGGATTGTCATCATCTTGCGTGTGCTTCGGTCAAGTTGCTTCAACTCACCGACGTTCCATTTTACTGCACCAAACGTGTAGAGCAGTATAGGAACGGCCAGCATATTGGTCGCCTGGATCTTATTCTTTCCAGATAATTCGGACGCCCAAATTTTTCTGAGAATTTGGCGATACTTTTTTCCAAGGGCCGTTTTTAACGCAAGCACATCATGGGTTTCCGCTTGCGGTATTCCAAGATACGTATATGATTCTCCAATACCAAGATGTTGAATGGTATTTCCGCCGATGAGTTGAACATCCTGATCGTGACGCGATGATGTAGTTTCTAATCTTCCTTGGCGTAGGTGGACGCAGGCACACTTGTCCAGTCCGAAGCTCATGCCAATCGCTTTAGAGTACCTATTTACCGCCTCCACAAGGATGTTAAGGTCCTCTTTCGAGGAAGCAAAGAGTTTAAGGTCGTCCATGTATAAAAGGTGGTTGACCTTATATTCTCTTTTGTTCGGCGGGCCACATAGGTATCCAGAGCTTTTGCCTCGGAGCACAATAGATAGAGGCAAGAGGGAGATGCAGAAAAGTATCGGACTTAGAGAGTCTCCTTGGAAGACCCCCCTCTTATATGTGATATAGCTTGTAGTCACTTGTCTTTTGTCAGATGTTATGACAAATCTTGTCCGCCACAAGAGCATAAGCTCTTCTATGCATCTCACTATTTTTGGATGCACCTCCATGCACTCAATGAGCTTAATAAGTAGCTCACGGTTTGTGTTATCGAATGCCTTACGGTAGTCAGTAGTATAGCTATGACAGTTCGGTGACACTTTGGTCGGTAAAACAGTGACCGGTAATTTACCGACAGGCGCTAATGGTTAGCTTCCGTGCTAAATTACCGACAGTCGTTTCCATATCCATAACCGATAGTGGCGTTCTCTACCATACCGGCAGAGTGAGACACAGGCAATGGAGCCACAGCAGTCGGTAAAACATCGACGCGCAAAGTTTCACTTTACCTACAGTCGTTTCCGAACAGACGGTCGATAAATGTGATCTCTGTTTTACCGCGAGAGTGTGACACCGAAGTTCAGATACATGCCACGGCGTCTCGTCGTGGGGTCTCCGGCTCATATTCAGAGGCGCCTTACATTTACCGACGAAAAAATGATGGTTCATGTCCGTGCTAAGATGCCAAAAGCTAATAAGTTGTTACGAGCAATTGATGGCGCCACCATCAAGTCAGTTAAATGACAGGAAAATTCAATGTCGCACATGGTGAATTTAAATGAAGGATGGGGTTGGGGGAATTATCAAGTTCTAGAATCTTCTAGAGGTATTGGTGGAGCTGGGGATAGCGGACTATAAAAGGAGACATCAGATCTGAGTGCAGTCATTACATCGTGCGAGGCAGTCCAGTGAAAGTGGATAGTAAATATAAAATTATTAAAACAGAAAGAATAACTTGTGAAGTTAAAACATTATTAGTGTATACAGTCTATATCTAGTAGAAAATGATCCTCGATGAGTGTGTAAAACTTATTCCTGCTTTCGAAGAAGTACTGACCCTGCTTTCATCATCATCATCATCAACATCACCTGGGAACGTACAACTAAACAAAGTTAATCGATGGCGAAACGAGTGCCTATTGTGTTTAAAAGCAGTGCGAAAGGAATTGTCATGTATACCACGACTGTCAATAAATCAGAAAAGAAGGTGTCTAAATATTATTGAACACTTGGAATGTTTTAAAGCTCGATTCGAGTTTCTCACTAAAAAGGGTAGCGGACTTCAGAAGAAACGCAATGACATTAACGATCGAGTGGAGTATATTGACGTCGACAAAGCATTCGATAGTCGAGTGAAAACATGCATTGTCGCGAACCTGATTCACAAGGATGTTCTTGCCTTCCTAGATGACGCCCAAGTGCTATTTATTGTACATGTGGGCCGAGCCTTGCGTGAACATAGAGCTTTTAAAATCAACACTGTGCTTAATGCATATTATCTAAAGATTGGTAAGGAGGATCCTGATGTAAAGAACTTTAAATCAAAAAATGAAGAGATATACGTCAGCACGGATTTGAAAATATGGTTTACCAACAACGCAAGATACCCTATCTTAACTGAAATGGAGGAGTTTCAAGAGAAAGACTCTGGATGGACCTTACACTCTATTGTGAAATTAGAAGTGAATATCAACAAACTAAACCCCATGAAAGGTAGCACTTACATTGATCTTCCTCTACGAATCAAGAGAAAAGAAGCATGTGTGAACGTGCAAAATACGAACGACAACGAGTGCTTTAAGTGGGCTATATTATCAGCCATACATCCAGTCAATAGAAATCAGTACAATCCTAAACGCGTGTCCAGCTATCAGCAATACAAGGATGAATTAAACTTTTCTGGAATAAATTTCCCCGTAGCAATGAAAGATGTAAAAAAATTCGAAGCACAAAATGGCATTTCAGTGAATATTTATGGCTTGATTAAAAAGAAGCAAAAGTTGATAGTGGTTCCTCTTCATCTCACTTCACAGGTAAGGGAAACTCATGTAAACCTCCTCCGAGTTGAAGAGGAATATGTAAATGAAGATAGCAGTGATGAAGAAGAAGAAAGCAATCAACAGGATAGCAGAACCCAGTCTTTCAACTTCCACTATGTATGGGTCAAAGATCTTTCTCGATTAGTTAGCTGCCAGCTATCGAAACATGATGGAAGAAAACATATCTGTGAACGATGCTTGCACTACTTTTCAAAAATAGAGACGTTGTTAGCTCATAGGGAAGATTGTAAAAAAGTTAATAATTGTAAAATAATGCTACCAAAACCTGGTAGAAATATTATTGAATTCAAAAATTTCAAGCATAGAGAAAAAGTTCCATTCATTATCTATGCCGACTGTGAGTCCCTATTAATACCAAGTGGAGACGTACAAAAACAGACGACAAACACTAAAGTATTCCAGAAACATGAAGTTTTTGACTTTGGGTACTTGTTCAAGTGCAGTTACAATGATTCACTATCATTCTACAACTCATGTCCTGAAGGTGTGGAACCAGCAAAGTGGTTTGCTCTAGAGTTACAGTTAACTGCAAATAAATGTGAGAAAATACTGGCATCTCCAGTTCCGATGCAGAAACTAACACCAAGGCAACAGGAAACTTTCTTTGAAGCCACTACTTGTCACATCTGTCAGAAAGCTCTACATCCACCGATGAAGAAGGTTCGCGATCACTGTCACCTGACAGGAAAGTATCGAGGTCCCGCACATGAACACTGTAATCTAGCTTACCAAGATGCCAACATCATACCTGTTGTGTTCCACAACTTGAGTGGGTATGATGCTCACTTTATCATCCGCGATATTGCTACTCAATTTGAAGGAAAAGTTAAAGTTCTGGCATTAAATAAGGAAAAATACATATCTTTTACCAAATATGTTAAGGGAACACAGATAAAATTCCGATTCATCAACTCATTCAGATTCATGGCATCATCCTTGGAAAAGTTAGCATCGTATCTCACTGAGTATAAAATTGTGAGTGCAATGTTTTCTGGAATGGAGAGTGAGAAAGTTGAACTTCTAACGAGGAAAGGTGTTCTCCCCTGTGAATACCTGGACTCAAGGGTGAGATTGAAAGAAAACCAGCTTCCACCAAAAGAAAAGTTTCACAGTATCCTGAATGACTCATCAATATCTGATGAGGACTACGAACATGCACAACAGGTATGGTGTGCATTCAGTGTTAAAACTCTCGGCGAATATGTACAATTATACATGAAGACTGATGTGTTGTTGTTGGCTGATGTCTTTGAAAATTTCCGAGAACAGTGTTTCATGGCTTACGGTCTCGATCCAGCACATTACTACACGACTCCTGGCTTCACATGGGACGCCATGCTCAAATATACAGGGGTAAGATTGGAACTACTCACTGACGTTGATATGCTAATGATGATTGAGAATGGTAAAAAGGGTGGAGTAAGTCAATGCTCCAACCGATACACCATTGCCAACAACAAGTATATGAAAGTTTTCAATGAAAGAGGTGAGATCATCTACATTGTATATTTCGATGCAAACAACCTTTATGGTTGGGCAATGGGACAACCCCTTCCTTACGGTGGTTTTGAGTGGGTTACAAATTTGGAAAATTTTGATTTCAATATTTCAAATGATTCACCCATTGGTTATATTCTAGAAGTTGATTTGTACTATCCACCCGAGCTTCACGATGAGCATAATGATTTACCGTTCTGTCCAGAACACTCGAAACCACCGGGTTCCAACCAGGAGAAGCTTCTAACTACCCTCCTACTGAAACATAAGTACGTTCTCCATTACCGAGCTCTCAAGGATGCTCTTACAAACGGTCTGGTATTAATCAAAATTCACAGAGTACTTAAATTCAATCAGTCAACATGGCTCAAGAGTTACATAGATTTCAATACTGAAAAGAGAACACAAGCTAAAAATGAATTCGAAAAGACCTTGTACAAATTGATGAATAATGCAGTTTACGGTAAGACAATGGAGAATGTGCGAAAGCATGTAAACGTGAAACTCGTGGCGAAATGGGAGGGTAGGTTTGGAGCAGAAGCCCTCATAGCTAAACCGAACTTCCACAGCCGAGCCATTTTCAGTGAAAATCTCATGGCTATAGAGTTAAGAAAGACAGAAGTTTTGTTTAATAAGCCAATCTATGTAGGTCTGACAGTGCTGGATGTGTCTAAAATCCTAATTTATGATTTTCACTACGGTTACATGCGTAAAAAATATCGTAACAACTGCAAACTCTTGTACACTGACACGGACAGTTTAATATATGAAGTGAAGTGTCAGGACATTTATGCTGACATGAAAGAAGATATGGAAAAGAATACTCAACAATTCGACACTTCAGATTACCCTCGGGACAATATTTTTGGAATGCCGCAAAGAAACAAGAAAGTTTTGGGTTTGATGAAAGATGAATGTAATGGTGAAATAATTACAGAATTTGTTGGTTTGCGAAGTAAGATGTATAGTATCCGTGTCAATGGTGAGGACTTTGTTAAAAAAGCCAAAGGTGTAAAAGCAGCTGTTGTAAAGAAAAGTATTACCTTTGATGATTACACCGAATGCTTGCGAAATTGGAGTATCCAATCTAGAACGCAATATGTAATCAGGTCAAGACTACACAATGTCGAAACTATTGAACAACAAAAGATTGCACTAAGTCCTTATGACGATAAGCGATACTTACTCGCAAATAGTACAGACACCCTCGCATGGGGGCATTATAGAATCAGCGCAATGGATGTCGATGATGTCTTGAGTGATAGTGACGAAGAATTGCTAGATCTTCTGGTAAAAGATTAGGTTTAAGTTGTAAATAATTGTAAATATAGTAGGTGTAAGGGTTATACTGAATAAAAAACATAATATATGTATATGAATTGCTTTTTTATTTATCAAAAATCTTACATCTAGTTAGCACAAGCGTAGACTTAGTATTATAAATCTCATAATTTAGTTTAACATTCAATCGCTGTTGATTCATCATTGGTTCAACGTTGGTTCAACATTGATTCATCGTTGGTTCAACATTGTTTCATCATTGATCTGACATTGCACAGAGTTGATTCAACATTGCACAAAGTTGATTACATATCTGATTTATCTACCCAGCTGTTGTGTGAACTGTCAAAACCTAACCACTTTACAAATATTTTGTTACCACGTTTCTTGATTACTTTTTCCACAAGGTATACGTCTGAATGTTTAACTTTGAGAAGTTCTTGCTCATAAAATCCACCAGAAACGGGTTGTTCTTGATAGTCTTTGAGCCTGTACGTCACTGGATTCGTAAGCATAACTTGATCCACAGTGAATATCTCTGTTGTCCAGTTGGGAGTGTATCCTTTCTCAAAAACGTGCTTGTGCTTGCTGATTCGAACTTTGTCACCAACTTTGAACTTTGGTCTTCTCCTCGGTATATTTCGCAGTTTTTTTAAGCGTTGCATCAGCTCCTCTTCATCCTCGGTAGTGACATCTTTTGGCTTCATACCGATTGATCGATGTTTCGTATTATTGTACTTGAAGATGAGAGTAGGCAAAATGTCTATCCACTTATAGTTACCTCTTAAGCTAAATTGTGGCCACATCTTGTTCTTAAGCGTGCGATTAAATCTTTCACAGATTGACGCCTTTAGATTACTATGTGTTGAGTAGAGATTGATACCATATTGTTTCATAAGTTCTTTAAAATGTGAATTATAAAATTCTTTACCTTCATCGGAGTGTAAGTTTTTTGGTATACGACCCTGCACTAGTATAGATTGCATTGCTGAAGTGACATCTGGTCCACTCTTGCTTTTAACAGGAACCGCCCAGGCGTACCTGGATAAAATATCTATAACGGTGAGTAAATACTTGTAGCCATTATTCTCACGGGCATAGGGTAACATTTCAACTAAATCTGCCTGCCACGTTTCGTCTATACCACGTGTCTGCACACGACGACGTGCATAATTCTTTCTAGCAGGTTTATGCAGTTCTTTGACTACTGCCAATTTCTCCTTATCCATTCTCGAGTGCGTTTAATCGAGCTTCCAACTGAGCAATGCGTTCAGTGTTAGGGACTAAAAAATCTTGTTGGGTGTCAATCTGCAGGTTTTTCAGTTTCTCATTGATCGATTCTTCAAGTAAACGTATCATCAAACTATTATTGTCAATCTCTGTTCCCATAGATGATGTGACTTGATACACAGTACGTATCTCGTTTTGTACAATACGCTGTACAAGTCCCAAATTGACTGCGTCGTATTGCTCTTTGGCCTCACTAACGTTACAAACTCTCTTGCCATCTACGTCGTAATGACCGTCAGAGGTAATCTTGAATCCAACACCAGGCGGCCCACGGCTTCCTGCAGCGGTTCGATCCAGATGACGTCCAAACACGTCGATACTCATCGTAATACTAACGAAAGCGTTATGAGTACCCTCCTAATATATGATTTCAGCTTCCCGCAGTTCCTCAATGATTGATATGATTTCATTGTTGTGACTCGGGTTGCCTGCTGCCTGAGACGCTAGGAGTAGACGAAGACGATCAACTAGTTCGTTAGGGTCGTCCCAGTAGACATAGTCAGTCCTAACATTTTTTCTTGCTACCATATACTGTGGCAGGGAACCTCCACCTTCGGATGATCGTCTGCGTGATACGTTGAACAATTTTGAAATAAAGTTCTTGTACTTATTATTGTTGCTGGTGCGAATGGATTCACTGGAACTGTATCGCTTCTTGTGTGCATTTGTAGCAATCAAAATTTCCTTATAATTGTTTCGATCGTCAGTGCTTATGTGGGATTCTTCTGGATTTTGTTTAAACAAAAGTTCCAGCAGACCAACAGTTTTCAGATACTGTTTACCACCAACATTGATATATTGTGCCTCAAAACTAATGGGTTTGTCACCAATAAAAAGACTGCCATCATTGAGTTTACGCACACCATAAACCATATCCAAATACTGCTTCCTATTTTGTTGCAGCATCCTGAGAAATTTGTTTGTTAAATACTCGTAATTATCAGCAGGCTCAGGCACTGCATCTTCTTGACGCACAGTTGTATCTTGCTCTCCTTCAGCATCAGCAGTCATAAAGGAAGCATTATCATCGTCCTCTTCCCACTCATCCTCCCCTTCCTCCTGCTCATCCTCCTGATCTTTTTTCTTTACAAGCTCATTTTGTTGAACTTCCTTCTTGACTGATGGATTCGATATATCAACCAGTTTCTGCAATGGCATGACGATTGGCTTGAACGTTTCACTCATTATCTTTTCAGTGGCTTCTTTACCCAGTTTGAGCATTCGATGTTTACGCCGAATCGCCTTACTAGCTTTAGCAATTTGACGGAGCACCTCCTTCTCTTTGTGAAACTTTGACATGTTGACGTGTTGATGTATCAATTTATAATGACATCATTTCTACTACATGACATATATTTATAGAGAGATAAAACAGTCAAAACCTTTTCTGTATCTTCCCTGATTGAGCTCACTATCCTTATCAATGACAACAAATCCATACTTGTCAGTATTCCAACATGTTGCACATAAGTCTTTAAATTGTGAATAACTCATGTCAGTATTCACATGATCATCATACACATGTCTTAAATTCTTCTCATCCTGCTTAAAAAGTATCAATAGATTGACGTTATCTCGAACCAGATGTTTAGGTATTCGAGCGTAAGTTTGACATAAGTAAAAACTGTCAACATGAGCGTGTCTGCCCATACAGAAAAAGGCTCGAATATTGTCCTGTTTCTCACAGGCAACATCATCAAATACAATTACCGAATTTGGTTGAGCTTCACTTGGTGGTATTACTTCTTCATGCTCGCTGAAAGGAAAGTACTCAACTCCATCTACATCATTCAACACCCGTTCCAAGAATTTGTACTTTGGTTGTTTGAGGGATTTCGAGTAGACGTAGACACTTTCAAATTTCAATCCGTTTGGGTGTAAGATTAGGGCAAGTAATGCATTTGTCTTGCCGCAATTTGATGGTCCACAAAACACTGCGCGAATGCTGTCTGGTAGAAGGCTACCATGTCGTTTCACCCTATACTTTTTTTTTGATTGGACGAGGGTATCAATATTAAAAACCGGAAGTTTAATAGGTTGTGTCTTGAACCGCATCTTGATATCAACTGCTGTGAAAGCTATAAATACAGTGCTTATATAGCTTCCAGGTCAGTTGCGTGCTAACCTCCATTCAGTGAAGAATGATTGTGCACCATAAAGTGAACAAAGTATCACGCCGTCATCATCGAGGTAAAGGATTGGTCAACAAAGTCATCAACAACTTGCCGTTTGAGTTGCACTTGCCTGGCTACCAATACTGTGGTCCAGGTACTAAGCTAGCCGAACGACTTGCTGGAGGTGATCCCGGTATCAATCCTCTAGACGCTGCGTGTAAAGAACACGACATTGCATACTCGCGAAATCGTGAAAACGTTGAAGTGAGAAACGCTGCAGATCGTGTACTAGCTAGTAAAGCCTGGAAGCGCGTTTTTGCTAAAGACGCTGGAATTGGCGAGAAAGCGGCAGCACTAGCAATAACTAACGTCATGAATGCCAAAGCGAAACTCGGTATGGGGCTGACTAAGAAACCCAGTTCAAAGAAGAGGAAACCTAGTGTGAAAAAGAAACCAGCTGCAAGAAATAAACTGATAGCATTCAGAAAGGTTGTGAATGCGGCTAAGAAAGCAATGAAAAGAAGTAGTGATGCAAAAGTGGCCATCAAGTCTGCAATCAGAGGGGCACAGAAAGCCGTCAAAAGAGCAGGCGATAAACATCAAGTGCAAAATCCACGTGTTCTACCAATCCCTTCGAAAGTCGGTGGTGTTTTGCCACTGATTCCAATTTTTGCTGGACTTAGTGCACTTGGAGCTCTCACTGGTGGAGCAGCAGGTGTAGCTAAGGCGGTAAATGATGCTAGCGCAGCCAAGCAACAACTGGCAGAAGCTCAACGTCATAACAATGCAATGGAGGCTATTGCTCTAGGAAAAGGTTTACACCTTAAACCCTATAGAAAAGGATTAGGTCTTCATATGAAACCTTACCGAAAAGGACAGGGACTTCGTCTAAGACCAGGGTCAAAAAACTTGCAGTGAAGCTACCTCACCATGCACTCACTGATACGGATCTGTTCAAGTATGCTAAAGCTCTAAAGATTCCACATTTTCGTGGAGTATTTATGCGCAATCAACTGCCAGTAAAGGGACCCCACCAAATTGAGTCAGCTATTGTTAATCTTGATGATAGCCACGGCCCTGGTACCCACTGGGTCAGTTATAGAAAGATCGGTGATCAAGTCCTATACTTTGACAGTTTCGGTAATCTTCGTCCACCTTTGGATCTCGTAGATTACCTAGGTGTTGGTAGCGTGATAAAGTACAATCATGACAGATATCAGGACTATGACAGTGTTGAATGTGGACACTTGTGCTTAAAATTTCTATCTGGACAACTACATATAAAAGACAAATAATGTCTATATAAGAACATGTAATGAACGGACTAGAGTCAGTACAGAGAAAAACACCATCATGGAAGAATCATTTACTCTCACGATAACAGGAAACTCTTCTGTTCTAGACTCAGAGTACTTTCCACCAATAGAACTCTCTCCTCATAAGAACTATGTACTTGGACTCGTTGAAATGCTCACATTTAATGCGATTCCTAACGTTGACACTGGAAAGAATAAAATCTATGTTGGTGAACGAGTAGTGACCATACCTACTGGCAGCTATGAGATTGAAGACATTGAGAGTTATGTCCAGAAAGCTCTAGCAATTGATGGAATTACAATAAACATCAAGCCAAATAATAACACATTGCGCAGCGAGATCAAGTGTGATCGCAAAGTGAACTTTCAACCTCACGATTCTATTGCACGATTGTTGGGATTCGCTCCACGTGTTCTCGA
>CAKNYM010025764.1:0-11000 GCA_932195095.1 Andricus curvator | reverse complement strand
AACAGATAGAGAGTGAGAAAGAAAGGAGAGCTGAAATGAGTTTGCTTGAGGAGAGGGTCAGGAAACTAGAATGCGAGAGTGAAAAGAAGGAAGAGGTGGGATTAGGAGACTTAGTCAAGGGGGATGATAAGAAACTGCAGGAAGAAAATGAGAGAATGCGCATACGGCTGAATGAAATAGAAGTAAGACTAGAAGGAGAAGAGAAAATGAAAAGAAAGCGAAACATAGTAATTAAAGGAATGACAGTAGAAAGCGACTCGGGAAAGGAAGAAGTGGAGAAGCTGATGAATGATATTGGGGCTCAGGTGAGAGTGGAGGCAGTGAAGGTACTGGGGAGAAAGACAGAAGGGAAAACAGGTGTGCTCATAGTGAAAGTGGGAAGCGAGGAGGAGAAGAGAGAAATTATGGAACGGAAAAGGGTACTAAAGGGTAGGAATGAAAGAATTGAAGAGGACCTGACATGGAGAGAGAGAAAGAGGAAGTGGATGATCGAACGGAGAGCATGGATAGAGAGGAGGAACGGGGGTAATGTTTGGATGGGAAAAGACAGGTTGTGGGTGAATGAGATGAAGTGGATCTGGGACGAAGAGAGAGAAGAGCTGAGAGCAGAGGGATCGATACTTGAGAGAAGGGTAAACGAAGGTAATGAGAGTAGGAGAGGCGGGGCGGGGTTTCCACCAGAGAAGAAAAACTGAGCACGGGAAGGAGGAGGGGGAAGGACAAAAAGAGAGGAGTGAGTGTGGCTTTCTGGAATGTGTCAGGGCTAAAAAACAAGAACGAGGGGTTCTGGGAGGCTATTGGAAAATGGGACGTGGTAATGCTGAGTGAAACGTGGGTGGATGAAAAGGATTGGAAGGGCTTGAAACGAAAGTTGCCGAAGGGTTATGTATGGACAATGCAAGAAGCGAGAAAAGAACATGAGAAGGGAAGAGCGATGGGAGGCATGGTGTCAGGGGTTAAGAAGGAGCTGATGAGAAATGAAAGAGTGGAAGAGCGAGAAGAAAAGCTGGAAGGCGTGATGGTGAGAAGAATAAAGGTAGGAAAAGAGAAGGTGGCGATCGTTTGTGTGTATAGAAGGAGAGGAGAAGATGAAGGATGGAGAGTATTAAGGGAATGGATGGAGGGAAGGAATGAAGAGTTGGTCTTGATAGGAGGAGACTTGAACGCGTGGACAGGAGAGTTAGGGGGGGGGGGGGGGGAGATATGGGATGAAGAAAGCGAAACTTTTCGAAGAAATTCTAAGCACAGGGAGATAGATCGGGAGGGTAAAACTCTTTTGAACTTATTAGGAGAGGAGGGGTGGTTTATCTGCAATGGAAATATAAGGGGAGATGAAGAAGGAGAATTGACTTTTATAGGGAAATGGGAGACAGTGATTGATTACATTCTAGCAGAAGAAAGAATAAGGAAGAGAATGGATAAAATGGAAGTAGGTAATGAAATAGGCTCAGAACACTTCCCGCTAATAGCGACATTGAAATGCTCAGGATGGAAGCGGCATAGCGAAAAAAGGGTAAGAACTGGCGAAAGGAAAGTAAAAATGGGTAGATGGGGAGAGGATAAATTGAGAGAATTTAAAGAAAGAATGGAGAACGAGGAGATTAGAGGAATGGAAGGGGAAGACGTGGACACGCGCCTTGAAAAGATAAAAGAACTAACCGAGAGGATAAAAGAAGAGGTAAGGCCAAGAGAAGAGGAGGGAATAAAGAGGGGATGGTGGGACGCAGAATGTAAGGAGAGTAAAGATAGAATGAAGGAAAATGTAAAAAAGTGGAGAAAAGGGGAGATAGGGAAACAGGAATATAATAGGAGAAAGAGAGAACATGAAAGATTGTTAAGTGATAAAAGGCAGTTGGAGAAAAGTAGGTATATGGAAGAGGTGGAAAAATCAATCAGGGAAGGGAGGGAATGGGATGTGATCAATAGGGAAAGAGGAGGAAGGAAGGGCATCAATGAGGAAATCGAGATGGATGAGTGGACCCAGTACTTTAAGCGACTGTTGGGAGGAGTGGAAAATAAGGTGTTGGGGGAAAAGAGGAAAGTAATAGAAGGGGAAGATGATAGCAATAATGGGATAAGTAGGGAGGAATTTAATAGAGCGATAGGGAGGCTCAAAAGAAACAAGGCAACAGGTGAGGACGATATTGAGAACGAGGCTTTGAGTTTTGGAGGAGAAGGGGTGAGAAAGGAATTGTGGGAGGTATGCAAAAAGGTTTGGAGAGGAGAGGGATGGCCTAAGGAATGGAGGACAGGGTTAGTGGTGCCGATAATTAAGAAAGGAGAGGGCAAGAAGGTGGAGGAGTATAGGGGAATCACACTTATGTCGGTGGGCTACAAAATATATACGAAGATTCTCAGAAAGAGATTAGAAACGGAGGTGGATGAGAAAGGGATTATTCCACACAATCAGACGGGCTTCAGGAAAGGGATGGTAACAGTAGACAACATCTACGTACTGAATTATCTTGTGAATAGGAGTTTAGGGAGGAAGAAAGGGAAATTAGTGGCCTTATTTGTAGACTTTAAAGCGGCATTTGACTCGGTAAACAGGAAGGTGTTATGGCAGGTGATGAAAGAGAAGGGGGTGGACGAAGAGTTGGTCGAGAGGATAAAGGAGATATTCGAAGAGACTAAGATAAGGGTGAGGATTGGGAAACAAAAAGGGGAGATTTTTTGGAGTGGAAGGGGGCTCAGGCAAGGGTGCCCATTGAGCCCACTACTATTCAGTCTCTTGTTGGCAGATCTAGAGGAGAAACTGGAGAAGAAAGGAAAAGGGGGAACGGCTTTGGGAAATAGCAAGGTATATTCCTTAGCGTATGCAGACGATATAGTCTTATTAGCGGATGACGAGAGAGGGATGAGTCTCATAATGAGAGTGTTCGAGGAGTATGTGAGAATTAAAGACTTAACGGTAAATGTAAATAAGACGAAGGTGATGATGTTTAGGAAGAGAAGGACAAAGGTAGAATATGAATGGAAGATGTACGGGGAGAAAGTGGAACAGGTCGAGGAATTTAGTTACCTAGGCTTCTGGTTTGAGTCGAAAGGAGGGGTTGAACTGCAGGTGAGGAGAAGGATAGAATGTGCGACTAAAGTAATGGGGCAGGTGTGGGGTATAGGGAAGAGAAGGTTTAAAGATGATTGGAAAATGAGACTGTGGATGTTTGATGCGTTGGTATGGTCAGTCCTAAGTTACGGAGTGGAGATCTGGGGATGGAAGGAGCACAAGAGGGTGGAAAGTATGCAGGAGAGATTCTTGAGATGGGTAATGGGAGTGAGCTGGAGCTGCCCAGGATACATGTTGAGGGAGGAATTAAGTAAAAGTAAAATGGTTATTAGACAAATGAAGAGAGCATGGAACTTTGAGGAGAAACTAAAGAGGGGGGAGGGAAGCAGGATAGCACAAGCTTGTCTAAGGGAAGTAGTAAACAAAGAGACTAGGGGTAACACAGAAGGATCAAGGTGGGAGGAAGAGAGACAACATAGGAGGAGGGAATGCGATATAAGAGCAGATGTCAGAGTATGGCAAGAGTTAGAGAATGAACTGATAATTAAGGAGGGGGAGGAAAGATGGAAAAAAAATCGTGGAATCTAAGTATAACAGGTGTTATAAGGTAGTGAAGGCTGAAGGAGAACCAGAATATTTAAGAAAGATTAAAAAGGAGAGTAAATGGAACCACGTTATACGATTTAGGATGGGAGAAGGAATGAGAGAGTGTAGGTACTGGATGGATGAAGACGAAAGAAGATGTAGAGTCTGTAATTACGAGATAGAATCATGGGGGCATGTTTTAGAGAGATGTACGGGGGATGAAACAGGTGGGGAGAGTGTGGATGACAGGATAAGGTGGATCTTGGATGGAAGTGGGCAAGGGGCAAGCTGGATGATGAGACTGGAAGAAATGAGAGAAAGTAAAGGGCATGTAGTAGGGAAAGGCCAAGCGCGTACTCCTAGTCAAGGAAACTAATGTAAATAAAGCTTGAAAAATCATGTTAACGGAAATGGTAAGAGGAAACGGAAGCCCAGGAAAATCAATAGTCAGCAAATCTCGAAAATAATTAGGTTAAGACAAAGCGATAGTAAATAAGTTAATATAAGTAGAATATTGTTATTTAGGTAGTAAGTATTATTAAGGTAGTATAAGTGGTTTTGTAACGTACTGTGAAGGGAGCGGAGGCCCTCAAACCCGTAAAAGGGAGAGAATAAATACATACATACATACTCTTTTAATTTTCTGTCTGTATCGTTCAGAGGGTGTACAATTTCAATCCTTCACGTCATTACTTTAAAATGATTTATTAAATATATTTGACCAATTAATAGCTAATTATTTATTTAATTATAACGATCAGAGAACCAATTTTTGAAACAATTTTAATTTAACTTAAATTATAAATTGTAAACTAATATAACAGAGAATTCAATTCGCAATTCATTTGGTCTTATTATACCTTATTATGTACGTTATTATGCTAGATAAAAATTTGCTTTTGAAATTATAAAAATTCAAAGAATTTTAGGTAGATATGACGTTTAAAAAAAAATATATATATATATTTAAGGAAAAATAACAAAATCATGAGATCTAATTTCTAACAGGAGTATCAGAAGTGCCCCGCCCTCTCGCCCGAAATGTATACCTGCTTTTCTTTACATCTCCAGGTTTAATCGTTAAATCTAAAGGATGGGGTACTCGGGAAATTTACTAATGCTAACAAAAGCTATCGGGTGAAAATTTCAAGGACACTTTCCTGCATCAAGTTTTAGGTTTCTTGTTTGAATTTTAAAATTTAGATCTTTCGGACCAGCCAGAGATATAACTGATCCTTAAGATTTTCAAAAAAGGCACCAAAAATACTTTTCTGAGATGCTATTGATTTATACGTTTCGTGAAATTCTGCGTAGAATGATATATACTTTGAAGACACCATTTTTTGACACCTCATATATATAGGGGCCGTTGAAAAAATGCTGAAAAATACAAACAAATTTTTAACACAGCGAAAAATCAGACAAATCAAATTTTGTATTCGAAATGATAATTTTTCGAGCTGTAAAAGGGAAGGGAAAAGTTCTGTCGCACCCTATCCCTTTCCCAGCTTTATGATTTCTTTACAAAAATTGTCAGAATTACTCTATTTAAAAATTTATGATCAAAGAGTCTTTTCTATTCGTGCGTCAACTTTGAATTATGTCGATGAAAAAAGTTTTTCTGTTTGAAGCAGATGACTCAAATATTATAAATGAGCCATAACTTCCTTAATCTTCAATAAAGTGTATTAATATTATAGATCAATCGATTTTCCTCGATCAAGGAATCTTTTCCGTTCTTGCATCAATTTTGAATTATGTTAGTGAAAAAAGTTTAATATAAAAAATCGTTTTTTCAAATATTATGCATTACCATAGCTTCCTTACTCTTCAATAAAATGTATAAATGCTATGGGTCAATCAATTCGTCTTGAATCAACACAACTTTTCTATTCTCGCATTAACTTTAAATTATGAGAATGAAAAAATTTTTACTATAAAAAACGATTTTAAAAATATATAAATTACCATAACTTCCCTACTTTTTAATAAAATGGTAGGTCAATCGATTCCTCTCGAACCAGGGAATCTTTTATATTCTTGCATCAACTTTGAATTATGCTAATGGAAAAAGTTTTACAATAAAAAACCGATTTTTCAAATATTATGCATTACCCTAGCATCCTTACTCTTCAATAAAATGTATTAATATTATAAGTCGATCGATTCTACTCGAATCAACACATCTTTTCTGGTCTCGAATCAACTTTAAATTATGATAATGAAAAAAGTTTTACTATAAAAAACCGGTTTTCAAAATATATAAATTACCATAACTTCCCTACTCTTTAATAAAATATATTAATATTATAGATCAATCGATTCGTCTTGAATCAACACAACTTTTCTATTCTCGCATCAACTTTAAATTATGACAATTAAAAAAATGTTACTATAAAAATCGATTTTATATATAATATAAATGACGATAACTTCCCTACCCTTTAATAAAATGTATTAATATTATAGGTCAATCGATTCGTCTCGAGCCTAAATAATCACCGAGAATATACCTATCGAACATCCAATCTGTTGAAGGACTACAATAGCAAATACGCTCTAAGTCCATTATGTATTTGATAATTTTTTCTAGTCGTTCATTAGCACTACTCTATTGTTTATGCTACTCCTACGTAGGTAAATATCTGTCATATTTTATATATTGCTGCATGCTGGCCATTCTGGATAGTGTGCTTTCTGAAGTTAAATTTCAACAATTTTGTATTTTTTACTGCGCCAATTTAGCCTTGCACTGTCCCGACAAATTGATCTTTCTTATACTATTTTTGTCCATCACGAGCTTTATAATGCTAATTGCTTTTTTAACTTTTAATTGTTTATGTGCTTTATTCCCTGTTTTCAAATGTAATCAAGTGAACTGGATTTTATTGGTTATTACTCTCTATCACTTTAGTTTCACGAAAAGGTATTTTGAACTCATTTACGTATTTCACACACTTCTATATTTAACTATACTTGAACTTTATCTATCACTCTCTTAATGGAAACTTTAAATGTTTGTGACGTTAACGCTCTGTCTTTACCTATCCATTACCTTGAATTTAAACATCACTTTATGTCCTGTTCCTATCATATCATAGCCGTATCTGAGACCTGGCTCACGCCTAACATTTCTTCGAGCCTCGAAGAACTTGATTATTACACACTTATCCGCAGAGATAGAGATGAGACAAGAGGGGGTGGGGTCTGTCTCTATACTCATGACAGCTTAAAGCAAAGATATTATACACCTAGATGTGGCAAGTGGCGGCGGAGTGGGGATAGAATTATTAGTAGGGTAAGATAAATGTAGACGGCGCTGTTGGCGAAAATTTTACCGTCCCCGCTGTGCCTCTCTACCCGCTGAAGTATCCATCCCCTCTTAACAGTTGTCGTGAGTAAAATGGGCAAAAGAGGCGCTGTCGCCGAAAGGAATTTCAGTAGATAATATAGTTTTCTGAAAATATTCATGATCACTAGAGCAATTCGAAGTTACCCGGCGATCGATGTCAATAACAATCAATAAACAAATGAATATTTATCACTGTTTAATGAAATTATATTCCGTTCTAATTCAACTGTAAATAATAATTTCATGGTTTTTGTTTAATATGATCCGTTTAACTTTTAATAATAATTATATAAAAGACATAACGATTTGCATGATTTATTGTTCAAAATTGCAGTGTAATTAACGAATTATAATTTCGGCGAGAATTTCGCTATTTTGAATAACGTAACGTAAATAACAACCGAGTAGTGAATATTTTGTAACTTTTATAACAGAATACGCCAGAATAGAAAAAGAAAAGATAACGTAATTTTTTTGATTCACTTCGACCTTATTCAAAATTGTTCAACTGCAGACGATTTACATATCTGAAATTTTACATTCATTGACAATGAAATTGTATTTCCATTTTCTGCACATGAAGTTGATATGATTTGATTGGGAAAGTTTACATTTGAAGAAATTTCTAATTTCTTATGTACACTTTACAATTAACCGACAAAGACGAATTTTCAACAAAATACATGAGTTTTCAACAAAATAAATACATTTTTAACTAAAAAGTATCAATTTTACACCAAAAATAGAAGTTAAATTTTCAGTTAAAAAGTAACTTTCAACCACACTGAAAGAAATAGTTTCAGGCTAGTAGCAATCCGAGTTTGCTTGGGAATTTCTAACTGAATGAGAAAGAAAATTGTGCTGTCTCAGCCACACGAATTTGAGCATTATCACCTACGTATAAGAAAATCATCAAGGCTAATATGGCAAGGAAAGTTTGTTTGACTGAAACGATAGTTGAGAAAAGTGTCGAATAACCAGTATGATTAAAATATCCAAATATTATAATGTAGGTACAAGCATTATATGCCTCGGTCTCATAGCCGTATTGAACACATAATTTTATCAACTATCTATTCGAAACAACACTGCGTTAAAGTATTGCATTGGGCATCCGGCTGGTTGCTTGATTCAGCCATACCAATCAATGTATTCTGGTGTGCGCGATTGATCAACCGGTGAGGTGCGCGTCGATTCGGCATCAGTCGCTGTCTTCAGGTTTCTGATTTTTGTTAGTTTTCTGTTATTATTATGTGTCAAAAATATCTTTTACTGAATGCAATTCTCAAACATAACCTCACGTTTATAGTAAGTTTGAAGCATGAAAACGCGTAAACAAACTGTGTAGATTATTATTTTCGTAATATTTTATAGAGATTGAGGTGAGTGAGGAGGCTTTTGATACCTTACTCCGAAATTTGCATAAGAGTTGTTCATGAATAAGGCTGGACCCTATAGCTATTTTCACAAACAAGTGGCATTTATTTGCCTTTATTTTTGTATCTTGAGAATCATATATGAATTTTTTGTATGCAATACAATTGGAAACTATTTTTCACAGATACACAAATATTATAATTAATAATTTGGAATAATAACAAAACTACCAAAAAATCGAATTTTTAAATCAATTTTAACTGCACTGCAGTATGGAGGATGCAACCTCATTAGCATTGTACATCAGACATGCCTAACATTAGACTATCCGAACGGTATGCTTAGATCTCCTCAACGGCAGGAGCAGATGAGACAAGCCTGCGTATGGTTGATTTACCACAACCAAATTCAGTCTGACACAACCGTAAATTCGTTCTACTACAGTCATCTTATGTTTGGAAATATCTATTAAAACTTATAACTCAAGCAGTAATATTGCTTCAGCAATTATGGTATGGGTAAAATACGCAAACTGTATCGCTGTAGCTGAGCGAGCAATACATTATGGTTGGAATAACCAGAATTATGCGTGTATCATCGAATTATTTCTTTCAGTGCAAGGGAATTTTCAACAAACTAGTTAAATTTTCAACCAAGGAGATGAACTTTCAACTAGAATGATAAATCTTTAACTGGCATAGTTAAATTTTCAGTTAAAAAATAATTTTTCAACAAAACTAAAATGAAGAATCTTAAAAAATGACTTTCTTACGAAATTATTGAATTTTTCACAAAGTAGATTAATTTTTAACCAAAAGAGGTGAATTCTCAATGAAAAATGTAATAGTTGATATTTCAACCCAAACAGATTTCAATTTTAAATGGAAAATAGTTGAAGTCAACCAAAAAGACGAATATTCAACAAAATAGTTGAAGTCTCAACAACAACAACAAAAAACAATTTCCCACAAAAACAGTTGAATTTTAAGCAAAAAAGGATACTTTTAAGCAACATTGTTTCATTTTCGACAAGCTAGATTTATTTTCAATCAAATAGTTGAATTTTCAACTGAAAAAGATATAAAATAATTTGATGTTGATTGTTTTTTGTCTACTGGTCTAAAATCAATATTCAAAATATTGATTTTGGACCAGTAGACAAAAAACAGTCGACAACAAATTATTTAATACAATTTATCTGGTCAAAACCATAACAACAAAAATATAGAAAAGATATATTTTTAATAAAAAGGGAATAGTTACATTTTCAATTTAAAAAATTTATTTTTCACCCCCCCCCCCCCACACACACACACGAATTTTCAACAAAATAGTAAAATATTCAACCTAAGAGATGAATTTTTAACTAAAATTACGCAATTTCAAGGAAGGAGATGACTTTTGTACCAAAAAAGGCGAATTTTTTCCAAAAGACATGAATTTTCACCCAAGTAGTTGCATTTTCAATTAAAGAAGTTACATTTTTAATGAAAAATGGAATAGTTACATTTTTAATTTGAAAAACTAAAATTTTATCCAATAAAAAAACTAATTTTCAACATAATAGTTAAGTTTTCAAACAAAGAGATGAATTTTCAACTAAGAAAGATAAATTTTCACCACAAATGAAATGGCTAAATTTTCAGTTCAAAAAATTAATTTTTTAACTAAAAAACTGATTTTCAAGAAAATATTTACATATATATGAGTTAAAAAAATGTTGAACCTCTGTTTTCCATGTGCTTGACGTTCTGAACGTTCAAATGAACGAAATTTTTTACTGATGACTTTGTAAACCAGAAAAAGTGTTAAAATGTTAGTTCATTTATAATGGAAATAATTTATTATTGAAACAGAATTATAAAGCATATTTTAAATTGCAGTTGGAACAATATTTATGTGTAGAATAGAAATTAGGAAAAATATTTCGTTCATTTGAACGTTCGGAACTTCAGGTACATTGTTTGCCTGCCTTTTACACAAAAATTTTTTATTCTCTTTGTCAATACGAAATTCATTGATATGTTTAGTTTTTCAATGGTTATTACTCTTTTAATTGGCTTCCGTTTCCGGTACCGATCGCGATTGTTGGTGATTTTTGTGGTGCTAACTTTTTGGCTTTGGTGAAGGGAAAGAGGGAGTGTGAGAGGAGAAAGGGCGGTGAGTAGAGTGTTTAAGGGCTAAGGAATAAGTGAGAGTGAAGGGGTTGGTAGAAGGGTGGTGAATGATATATAATTGTCAAAAGTGGAAGAGAAGGATTTTGAGGTTAGGAACGGTTGTGAAAAGTGGTGTGTTTTAACGCGGGGTGAGGGACAGGTGAGCATGAGGGTTGGATGAATGAGAAGAGACAGTTTTTTAAGAGTGGTGAGTTATAGTGTAAGAGATTTTCAGTGATTTTTTAGAGTGGTGGCTTCAGATCTAGATTGGACGATTTGCATGGGGGATTGAAAGCGAGGGAAAAGAAAACGTGACGTAGGAAAGAATACGCGGCAGAATGCTGGTTACACGAAGTCCAGAAAGGACAGAGAGAGGGCAGCAGGAGACGGATACAGAGAGAGGGTCGAGAATTGACAGCGAATGTAGGCAAGAGAATGAGGCGAGCGCGAACATCGAAGGTAGCATTGTCAGCAATGAGAGTAGTGTTGAGGCAGAGGTATTCGTAAAGCTCGATAAGGGTGG
>CAKNYM010025763.1:0-14056 GCA_932195095.1 Andricus curvator | reverse complement strand
TGTTTTTTGGAATTTTGAAAATGCTATAACTCCAGTAATTTTTTTTTATCACAAAAAGTCATAAGAATATTTTGTTCGTCACTTTGCGTACTACTAATAACCGTACATAGAATTTTCAAATCTTCCAAAAAATTGGTCTCAAAAATTTTCAAAATGTGCTCACTTTTTGGATTTTCATCCAAAATAGCTGGTTAACGAACTCGTTCTCTATTTTTCGGCCATAAAAAAGTGTGCCAAAGCTCAATCAAATCTGATCATTTTTTCGAAAGTTATCGTGGCTACAGACAGACAGACAGACTACAGACAGACAGACACCTTCGTAAAAATCGTTTTTTCTAGCTCAGGGGGTCTCAAAACGTGGAGATTTGATGAAAACCGACTATGTCAAATTTTACATAAAACCAATACCTTCTCATTAGAATGAGAATGTAAAAAATGAAAATTTTCGGAAAACCCGCGTGAGATACGGAAAAAAGTTGTATGGTTGAATTGCAGCTTTTAAAATGTCCTTTAACAATTTCTTGACCCATTTTTTGATGGAATTGGTCATTTTTGGTTTATTTATCTAAAATAATATGAAAAAAAAATCAAATTTTGAACCAAACAACGCAACATACGGGAAGAAGCCTTAAGGAGGAATTATCGCTTTTAAAAAGTAGTACAAAATTTCCTTGAAACATTTTTCGGCAGGACTCGTCGTTTTTAATTTATTTATCAAAATGGGTATGCATATGCAAACATCGAAAATTCCAATATTACGCCAAAAGACGCGAGATACGTGAAAATTCTAAAAGAAGACTTGTTGGAGTTTTTGTTTTATCCATAAAAAATAATATGAAAACAAAAATCCTATTTTTAGCATCACAACGCGAGATAGAGAAGAATGTCTGAAGAAAGGATTGTAGTTTTTTATTGTAAGGTAATTCAGAAAATAAATATACATTTTAAAATGTCTATCAAAAATTGAGCGCGTAGCTCGAGTATCACGATGAGAATGTGTACCTCAAAGCCTACAAAGCTTTGAGCAATTTAATCATCAACTATACTTAATCACGTAGAAAATTCAAAGTATGAGAATGTATAAAAAAATTGGGAGCGGAAAGAGATTTTTTTGCTAAAGTTTCATTTAAGCATTTCAATTGCAAAGAATAAATATCCGAGCGTGAAGTTCGGGGTAACCCAGTATGGGCTGCAAACCGCGAGATCCGAGAGACGCGCACCATAGGCGCGCCCAAACTTGCGAGCCGCGCGCGAGGCGCGCCATTACACACTGTGTCTGCGGGGCGGGCAGATTTTTTAAGAATGAAGAAGCTGCATTAAACTTTGATATAAAGTAATTGTTATGCAAACACACATTTTTAAGTTTTTATTTTTTCCCCTGTTCAATTAAACATTGTTCTGAACAGCTTTCCTCGTCACTTAATAAGAGACCTAGATCTACCACGCATTTTTTGTCAGTGGTTTCCAATCTATTCTATACAGACAGGTATTTCCACCCTGCCAATCAAAAAATACAATCGGAGAAAAAACAATGCATAAAAAGTAATTCAGGTAAAAATGCTGGGGGTTATCTCGGCATGCAAGAAAATGAAGATCGGCAAGGATTTAATGAAAAATCAATAATTTCTCATATGGAACCCCTACTGATTTTCATTTTTTTTTGCATTCTGAGATTACTCCCAGTATTTTTACCTGTTTCACTTGTTACCCTTCGTTTTTTTTTGTGATGGCAGATTGATGTCGTATTAGGTGAATTACTCCTAATACAAATTTTGTTCAAATTATTATAAACAGCTCGTTTCCATGCCACCCAGGAGGTATAGCTACGACTCGTTTTTTTCAGTGGTTCCCCATGTATTCCGTGCACAGGCCTATCCACCCTGCCATTCAGAAAATA
This sequence comes from Andricus curvator, assembly GCA_932195095.1. NCBI lineage: Eukaryota > Metazoa > Arthropoda > Insecta > Hymenoptera > Cynipidae > Andricus > Andricus curvator. The sequence continues at coordinate 12,159 of CAKNYM010025763.1, read as the reverse complement.
AAATGGCAGATTAATTTCATATTAGGTGTATTAGACCTAATACAAATTTTTATATTCTCTTTATTCAAATTTTTTTTTACATTCTAAATTTGACCCCCCCCCCACCGTTTTTGTCAAATGTCCACGTTTTGGGATCTCCTGAACCCGAAAAACAGGTTTTTGCGAATGTGTCCACCTGGCTGGATGCATGCATGCATGTGGCTGTGTATGTGTGTATGCCTGTAGATTTTTAGTCTTTCAGCACGATAACTTTCGAAAGAATTGGCCGATTGGATTGGCCTTTAGTATACTCTTTCAGTGTCCTAATCTGAACGTCAAGTTCATTAGCCAGCCATTTTGGATGAAAATTAAAAAAGTTTGAGTATTTTCAAAAAATTTCAGAATACTTTTTTTCAAGTTTTGAAAATCCCATGTACGGTTATTCTTAGTATTCAAAAAGGCGAACAATTTATCCTAATTACTTTTTTCGATAATAACAAATTACCAGAGTTATAGCATTTACAAAATTCAAAAAAAAAAACAAACGAAAATGAAAATTTTAAGCCAAACAACGCACGATATGAAAAAAAGTCAAGAAGAGAAAAACATTGATTTTTGAACACCCTAAAAGATTGTCATAACGTAAAATGAAATTAAATAAACAAAATATTATAATAAATCTTGAATAAAAAATGAAGCTGTCTGGTTGAAAATTCAGCTGGTTTGTTGAAAACTCGTCTTCTTAGGTTGAAAATGTAAGTTTCTTGATAAAAAATGTGCAATGTACTTTTTATTTAAAACTCATATTTAGTTGTTAAATAGTGAAACTGAATTTTTTTTTGGTAGAAATTGAACTATTTTTTTGAAAATTTGTTTAATTTAAAAATGTATCTTTTTTAATAGAAATTGCACCTTTCTTGGATAAAATGGCAACTGTTTGATTGAAAATTTATCTGTTTTGTTGCAAACCCAACTATTTTTTGGAAAACTTATCTTTTTAATGTAAAAATTCATCCATTTTAAGGTACATTGCATCTTTCTTGAATAAAAATGCAACTGTTTGATGGAAAATTGAACACGAGAACAACTTTGTTAAAAATTGATACTATTTGATTAAAAAATTCAACTATATTTTGTTGAAAAATGAACTGTTTTGTTGAAAAATCGTCTTCTTAGGTCGAAAATTCCAGTATCTTGATAGAAAATGTACTTCTTATTTAAAACACATATTTTGTTGTTGAAAAGTCAAGCTGAAATTTTTTTTTTGTTTTTGTAAAAAATCAACTATTTTTTGAAAAATTTATCTCTTACCAGACACTCTTTTTTGCTTGAGGATTCGACTATTTTGTTTGAAAATTTTGATAGAAACACTTTCTTAAGAAACAATTTTTTGTTGGAGATTCATATTTTTATTTGAAAATTCATCTCGTTGGTTCAAAGTTTACCTATATTGTTGAAGACTGATCTATTTAATTAAAAATTCATTTGCGCTTGTAAAACTTGAAGAATAAACTTTTTTGTTAAAAAATCATATTTTCGGGTTGAAAATTCAACTCCTTTGTAGATAATTTGTGTCTTTGGGTCAAAAATTCAACAATTTTGTTAACAATTGATGTATTTTGTTAAAAATTTATCTTTTTTATAGAAAATTAATTTTCTTGGTGGAAAATTAAGATTTTTTGTTGAAAATTGACCTTTTTTTGGTTAACAGTTGAACCACTTTGTTAAAAATTCTGTTTTTATGTGAGATTCACCTTTTTGGTTGAAAATTTAACTTTTCTTCAAATTCGTTTTTTTTTTAATTTTTCTTTTTTGGTTAAATAAAACTAGTTGAACTTTTGAAACGTTAAAAATAGTAAAATTTGCGAAGTTTTCAATATCCAGTTTAAAACTCTTCAAAACTGAATAAATTTAAATTCTAACCCTTCCAAATCTCCAAATCTCAGGTATGTCCGCCTCTAATCCGACGCCGGATATACTTGGCAAAAGCAAGTGAGGGGTAACTCGCGTAGCGCAGTGGTGGGAATATACGTAGCAAGCTAGCCGATGGGAATCGGGCGATGACCAAATTTTGTTGTACATCTCTATTCGATGTTATCACGCATTATTATTACAGAGTAGCCACTGAAACTTAAAAAAACTTTCAGGCCATTTTCCGGGTTTCCAGGTCATTTTCCGGTTTTCCAGGTAAAAAATTACATTTTTCCCAAATAACTTGTAATCATTTTTAATAATTATTATTTAATACTAATTGCTTTGTTATATAAAGTTTCAAAAGAATTAAACATTTCACAGCCCAAAGTAATCTCGAAACAGGGGAAATAGAGTAATTTTTCAAACAAAAAAAGTCTGCCCGCTGGGCGGGCACATTCTCATCACTCAATGAAAACCTTAAAAATATAAAATGTACTGCCAATTTATCAAAAATTAAAAACTAAAATTTCCTCATTTCAAGCTTGATAAAAATGTTAAAAATACAATACTTCCCATTCTTCCACTGAATAAAAATTTAAAACCAAAAAAGTTACTCTTGCAATTGGGAAAAGAATTAAATACCAAAATTTCTTTATTTATTTTAATTTTGGTCGTTTCAAATTGATAATTTTCAATTATTATTCAACGTTACAATAAAAATTGTAACGTTGAAAGTTTAATTTTTTACCATTGAAGGCTTGCTGTATCAAACAATTCAGTTTCAAATTGTTTAGTTTTGAATATTTGATGTATAATTGCTCATTTTGAAATTTTTGTAATTAAAAAATGTTTAACTGAATGGGTTGAATATTTATTATTTTAGACTGAAACAATATTTGAATAGGATTTTAAATTGAATAAAAGCGTGTAATTATGAATATATTAATTTTAAGTTATTTTCACATTGAAAATAATTTATAAAGTTTCAATCAGACATTTAAATTTGCTTAATATTGTTAAGGCTTTCGTATAAAAAAAGTTTGATTTTCAACGTTAAAATTGGTAAATTGTTTAATTTTGAACAGGTTTAGAATCGTATTGTAAAATAATTATTGTACAATTTTTAACACTTGAACTACAGTTCAGTTTTAAAAATCATTAATTAATTTATATTTACAGTTGATCAACTTAAAACGTTTTTATAAACAATTTTAAATTTCAAACCCTTTTAATTTTTTATTCTTAAAGTCTTCAAAGCTGATTTTTTAAATTATTTCAATTAAAAATTTACGTTTAAAAATGAAGATATAAAATGGAAAAATTGTGAAATAAAAGATTTTAGAATTAAGCTTTATAAACTAAATGATGTAGTAATTGAAACAGTTAACTGAACTCAAAATTAAACAAAAAAGTTGAAATCGAACTTATTTTTAATTGAATTATATCATGTGATATGATATTTGTGATATTCCAAGTGATTTCATAGATTGTTCTTCTACAAATTTGTAAAATTCCCTGTGAAAACATATTGGGGAGATAAAATCCAGTAAATGGTAGTGTTATTTGACGAAAAATGTTGTTATAGGATTATCTCCTTCGGAACATAGACACGGGAAAAGTATTTTATTGAAAATATTAATATGTTAAATATGCTCTGAATTTTAAGTTGCTATATATAAATAATAAAAAAAATTGTATAAAAAAATGAGGAAGCTCATTTTTCTTTCAGGCTCAAGAGGGTTTCAGTTCAATATGTTAAACGCATTTTTCGTTAAAAGTTGGATTTTTTAAGTAGTAATTATAATTTTCCTAAAAGCTTGTACCATTAAGAAATTTCTTGTCCTTCTATAAAGTTACTTTCATAAATTAAGGAACATCATTATTTGATTTTATATATAAAAATTATATCGTTCCTACACAGTTATATAATATATTTACAAGGAGAGAGGAAAAGATTATTCATAATTAACTCGAGTAACTGTTGTATACTTATTATAGTGGTATAGAAAATATCCTTATTTGTTCTTATAAAATGGCTCGATCCCCTAAAAATTGTTCCTTTTCGTGTCAAAATGTCCCCCGAATATTGGCAGAATTAAAAAATATATATTTAGGTATCTCTTAATCCCATTATTTGCAAAAAATTGCTTACGTTATTTTAGTTTCCGCTGTTAATGGATTTTTTTACTTTATATTACAAAAGGATAAAATGCATATGTACCGAAATAAAATAATCCATTTATATTGGCAATTAAAAAAGCAATTTTGTGCAAAAATAGACTTGAGAGATCCATAAATATATATTTTTCAATAATGCCAATTTTCAGGAGACATTTTGACACCAAAAGGTACAATTTTAGGGCAGCTGTTTTGGGAGGAAAATAAAGCCATTTTCGGACCACGCTTTATTTATTCCTATTTTTTTACCACTTTTAATAAACTCAGGTAATTACAATTACAGATATGCTTAACGAAAGGTTTTTTTCAAAAAGTATTATGTAATACTTTGAAGGGTTGTAGGATCAGAATTGCTCTAAAAATACGATACTTAATACTTGAGTGACTACTTATTCAGGAAAATTATACCTTGAAAAAATCTATAGATACCTGGAAAAAACTGGGATTTTCGGGTAATTTTTGTACAGAATTTGAGTAGACGCCCTAAGATAATTCTGAAGATAATATTTTGTAATATTTGTATTGATATTGAGCTGATAATTACCTTTACATTTTCCAAAATAAAAAAACTAAAACTGCAAAACTGTCGCTTTGTTTGAAAAAATATATTTTTAAATTAATTATGTCACTTTCTGTAATTATAGGTATGCAAAATTGTTAAGTCACTGCATAAATTTACTTCCTTATTACTCTGCTTTTAATTTTGTGTTTCAAATTTTGAAATAATTCTGAAGCAATCTTTCAATTCAGATCTTAAGTTTCTGAAACCAAATTTTTCATGCAAATGTTCGTCGCTTTAATAGTTTATTTTCCCATGGATGATGATCTTTCCGATTGAATAATTCACTGTATATGTATATATATATATATATATATATATATATATATATATGCATATAAATGGTAAATATAAATATTTGATAAAGTACAGGGCACCTGCAATTTTTGACCCAGCACTATTAGTTTCTCACAAGTAGCGATACGTTTCACTAGTTAGTATATAAGGGCAGAAAAAATCATAAGTCCCAGCGTAATGCGTGCGATTTATAGATATAAGATAGGGTTTTTTATGCGTATAGGCATTAGTACAGGATTCGTAAACAAACACACTGTACCCTGCTAAAAATTTCGGATTCCGAAATTGGTCCGAATTTATCCGAAATCAATCCGATTCACGATTTTTTCCAAAATATGTCCGATCTAATCCGAAAACTATACGAAAACAGTCAGAAATTTGTCTGATTATGTCCGGAGTCTGTCCGGACCAAAAATTTTGCCTTCGGAAAGAGTCCGACTTGATGCGAAATTAGTCCGGAATTCAAAACCTGAAATTATTTTCGTTGAACTAAAAATGGAAAATAGTCCGGACTAATCCGAAATTTATTCGAACGTAAACTTTCACTCCCGAAAGAGTCCGACTTGATCCGAAATTAGTCCGGAACTCAGTACCTGAAATTATGTTCGTTAAAGTAAAACCGGAAAATCGTCCACTTAAATCCGAAATCCTTCCGGTCAACAACATCGACTCCGGAAATATTCCGATTCTATCCGAAATTAATATGCAGGTTTAAGTTGTCATTCGGTGAAATTAAAGTGAAAACGGAAAATCGTCCGACTAAATCCGAAATCTGTCTGGTTTGAAACATCAACTCCGGAAATAGTTAGATTCTATCCGAAATTAATCAGCAGGTTTTAGTTGTCATTCGGTGAAATGAAAGTGAGAACGCAAAATCATCTGCGTTAATCCGAAATTCTTCCGGTCAAAAACATGTACTCCGGAAGCAGTCCGATTCTATCCGAAATTAATCCACAGGTTCAAGTTGTCATTCGGTGAAATTAAAGTGAAAACGGAAAATCGTCTGATTAAATCAGAAATCTGTCCGGTCTAAGACATCAACTCCGAAAATAGTCCGATTCTATCCGAGATTAATCCGCAGGTTTTAGTTGTCATTCGGTGAAATTAAAGTGAAAACGGAAAATTGTCCGCTTAAATCCAATATTCTTCCGGACCAAAACATCGACTCCGGAAACAGTCTGATTCTATCCAAAATTTACCCGTAAGTTTAATTGTAATTAGGTGAAATTCAAGTGAAAACGGAAAATCGTCCGATTAAACACAAAATCTGTCCGGTCGAAAACCTCAACTATGAAAATAGTCCGATTCTATTCAAACTTAATCCGCAGGTTTAAGTTGAAATTAGGTGAAATTCAAGTGAAAACGGAAAATCGTCCGCTTAAATCCGAAATTCGTCCGGTCAAAAACACTGACTTCGAAAGCAGTCCGATTCTATCCAAAATGTATCCGCAGGTTTAAGTTGTAATTTGGTGAAATTCAAGTATACCATTAAGTCATTTCCCTTTCAGGGTAGGCGTGACACTACCCGATTCGGGTAGTGTTTCTAGGTGGATAGTTTTCTTGTAGTTATAAATAACTACAAGTGTGGGCTCACCACACCCATAATATGCCAACAGCACGCAGTATTCTCGAATGGTCGCCCATCCAAGTACTAACCGCGCCCAACGCTGCTTAACTTCAGTGATCTGACGAGAACTGATTTTTTCAGCGTGGCATGGCCGTTGGCCAAGTGAAAACGGAAAATACTATTGCATAGTAGGGCGTATCGAAAAACTTGAATATTTTGCTTTCGTTTTTGGTTAGGGCATCAGAAAAAAACCACAAAAGCGATAATGAAACTTCGAAAACAAACAAAAATAATGAGAATTTCGATAAAGACGAGAATAGTAACACGGACAATTATGAGGAAACTAATGAGCTTTTGAACAAGGATGAGGATAATTATATGGTTCCGATAGAAAATGAATCTGTTCATGAAAGTGAATCTACTGCTCTCTTGGAAAGAAGTTGATGGGAATGATGATGGATTTGATGACGATGTGGAAGAAGGAGCAGTTGATCGGAATGTTGATAGAATTGACGATGATGTGGAAAAAAAGAAGTTGATGGGAATGATGATGGAATTGACTATGATGTGGAAGAAGAATCAGTGGATGGGAATGATAATAATTATTGATACAAATAGTTTTACTGTTCTCTAAACGGTATGCTATTATTGTACGTAATATTTCACTATTCAACATTGAGACGGTCCGTTCTATCCTCATAATTAGAATTAAATTACGAAGCTGCGGGTGAATATTTATATTGATACGCCTCTGACAAATAAGTGGACAAGGAGGTGGAACGAATGGATGATTCACGAAATCATTCGATCATACGATCGATCGCGCGCGCCATCGGCTAATAAGTAGGGATAGCGTGGTACCAATGCACTTTATATATCCATCCCGGTATCGGTACCGACAGACTTCTTACTCGATCCCCTACGAGGAAGGAGCTTCTCTTGGTCTCAATGATCTACCTGTCATTGAAGACAGAAACTTGAATCATACAAAGCATCATTCAAAGGACGCAACTAGTCGGGATTCTCCTTCAACACATTTTAAGAACACTTCTAGGATACTATCCTAATTCTGCTTGAATTAGAATAGTAGAAGTAAGTTTGTGGAAATTTATTTTTATTTTTTTATATAAAGTAGTTTATGCATGATTGTAACGACATTGCACTCCATGTTTTTGTGGAGTACTCGTTGTGCATGTTTGCATTTAGTGTGGGGAATCTAATAAATGATAAGGTAGTGCGTGCAACATTTATTGTAACGACATTGCACTTTATCTCATGATAAAGACCTCGTTGTGCATGGTTGCACCAGCTACCGAAATTTGAATGAGCAGTTATTTTGTTTTAATTTTTCAAGAAGAATATCACGAAAATACGCAATCATCTCTACCTTGAGTGAATCTACAATCCATCACTTTTATCGTCAATTAACGATTTAAATTTTAGTGGGAATTTTTATCGTAAGAATCAATCTTACTCAATTTTTGTTTATTTAATCAACAAGTTTAGTTATAAAATGGTTAGGGCTAGTTTTAATATCCTATCAGTATTGGAATCAACTTATATCGTTGGTTGAAATTTACTGGACAGAAAAAAGTAAATGCAAATTGAACGAATGTCTCTATGAAAATTAATATCATTGAGATAAGTTTAAAATGCAACATTACTATTACTAAAAATTAGTATATTTTTTAGTAAAATTAAGATCTCTAACTAAAATCAGCCAACTCCAGTTATAAATGAATTGAGAATATTGATAAACTCAAAATCGACCCCGGTTAGATAGATTGATAATGTTACAACATACTTCGTTCAAAAGCTTTCTAATTTTTTTCCTCAAAGTGCATTAAAAATTTAATTAAAAATAACTTCTCGTACAACTTTTTAACATCCTGTTTTCGCTCATTTATAATTAAATACTCTATAAGTGTATCGACGATACAGTATATATACAATATATATCGCCAACGGCGATACCACGCTGAAAATACCAGTTCTCGTAAGATCACTGAAGTTAAGCATTGTTGGGCGCGGTTAGTACTTGGATGGGTGATCGTTCAGTAATACTACGTGCTGTTGGCCCGTCGTGGGTGTGGTGGGCCCACATTGGTAGTAACTATCCACCTAGAAACACTACCCGAATCGGGTAGTGAGGCAATGATCTTTCGAGTTCGAACTGTTAATCAATGTATGTATGTATGTATGTATGTATTGTGACGGGGTAATTTGTACCCCGCACAAATATATCTAAAATATATGAAAATTAGCGTCAAAAATCTTTCTACTGGGGATATGAGTTTGGAATCACGGATCGAATCCACGGACTGTCTGCGAACAGTACAATATTAGCCGTGAATATAAGAGTTCCGCGGCTAATATTTCAAAGAATTCTAGTTTTGTTGTGATCTGAATTATTATATTACATATTGAAGACTGTTAACGTCAATAACAACTCAAACTCTAGATGAGATATTAGCCTAGAATATGAGAGTTCGACGGCTAATATCACATCACAACGTCATAATCAATTTTATATTATTATTGGTAAATTATATAAACTCACCTTGAAATGGTTTAATGGTATATATACCTTGACTGTTACATTAAATTAAATCAGTTGAAAATATGAATGGTTCATCACCTGTCAAAAACTGGGAGGTTAGGTCATCCGACCGGAATCACCAAATTGTCAGACCATGGGTTCCAAGTGCCTTATTATATTTTATTTTATTTTAATTCCTCTTGTTTTTCTTTGTTTATTTCATATTCAACTCGGGTGGAAGGGTGGATCAACCACCCCCCACACAACAATAACAACAACTGTCAGATTGTACGAGGTTGGCTGCATTGGATGTCTGCTGTCACCAGGGACTAAGAAGTGGAGATTTTCCTGGCGCATGCGTAATGGACGGGATTCCCATACGTGCAAGAGCGCCCGGAAAAACTAGGAGCAAGCGGCCATGGAGAATCTGCGTGCTGCAGTGGGACTCCGAGGTCGTGTCGAAAGTCGAAAATCGAACGGACCTCTTTTTCTAACATGTGGAGATAGAAAGAGAGATTCGTTCGATTTTCGACTTTGAAACGGCCCGGAGTCCCACTACTAACCTAAGTCAGCCCCACACCTGGACCATCGACTAGCGGCAGGTGACGGAGGCTTGCGTAGCAGATAACGCAGGTGGACTGTGCGCCACCGCGTAGCGGGGGAACGAACCTGGCGGTTGTCCTTCTCTTTCGCTCGTCCTCTCACTCTATAGTTCGACGCTCGTACTCGGGTGGCGCTCCGACTCCTATGAGAGGGAGAACGGGGACGCCACTCTTAAAAATATTCATTCGTAATTCCAAACTCAGAGCGAGTACCTCGTGGCTAGTGAAGGAAAAATTGATTTGAAGAAAGAAACGGACTAAAATTATCCAAGCGAGTTAAAAACATGAGAGGACGAACTAGAGGAGGACGGCTGTTACCAGGTGGGTTCCCGTGTATTTCTCGTCATGTTTAGAATTTAACTTCTCACGTTCAGCTGCGTGTGTCGAAGTGGTAGACACACGCCGGTGAACTTTGTTAGTCGCTGACCTCGGGCAAGGTCGCAATTATTGAATCGCGTCAGTGAGCCTCCCGTAAATTGTTGTGTCTGGTCTGGGTCAGCATGGACCCCACTAGTGCGGTCATAAAACCAAGAATCAAATAATACATTATAACCGACTAAAATAGTCTAGTGGTCACTCGGACCTAATTATAGAAGGTCGGTTCTTGTTTTCTCTCGTTTTGGATTGGGGCGAAGGCCCGCTCGTTATAAGTATTTGAAGGAAATGTAATTCTCTGAGTAGACTTTTTCTTTATCAATTATAGCGGTGTTTAATTTGGAAATGTTGCTTTTCACTGAATACACCTCCCCTTGCGTTCCCCCTTACTCCGCCACTTTTCCGGAGTTATCGGGCAAGTAAACCATACTCTCTGTTTGACTTATTTAGATGATTTAAAATTGACTCTTTTGGTAGTTTTAATTGCAGAAAAACTACCTGGCGCCCTTCAGGCATCCCTTGGACTCATTCGGAGTCCAAGTCTCCATTAAAACTGAAACTTGAATAATAAGCAAAAATACCCTTATAGTATGTATAAGTGTATCGAATTTCATTTTTTCAGTTCAGTTTGCTATACCGGATAAGATTAGGGTGTATTGCGTTTGCGAATAACTAGACAAATATCGGGCAAAGACGGATAAGATCTAAATTATTCGCATTCGTCAGAAAGGACAAATTTCGGATTTAACCGGATGAGATCCGGATTAATCGCATTCCTAAAAATCGTACAATTTCGGACTTAACAGGATTAATCGTGTCCGCCAGACCGTACAAAACATGGACATGGCCGAACACGACCGGGCAAAAATCGGACTAATCGCATCCGCCAGACCATATAATACACGGTCATGACCGGACACAATCCGGATTCATCACATACGACAAACCGTACAAAAAGCGGACATGACCGGACACAATCCGTATCGATCGCGTCATTCAGACCGTACAAAACACGGACATGATCGGACACAATCCGGATTCATCACATCCGACAAACCGTACAAAACGCGGACATGACCGGACACAATCTGTATCGATCGCGTCATTCAGACCGTACAAAACACGGACTCGACCAGACATAATCCGAATTTATTGGTCGTTTCTCACAAGCGCTAAACATTTTCTTGGTTAGTATATAAGGACCGTTTCGACCGAAATACTCAGCGTGCGATATTCTGCGTTAGTGAAGTGCGTTATATATGTAGTAGTGTTAAGTTAAGCTATAGAAATAGGTTCGTGTGCGTCAAATAAATGAAGAATGCATTTATCGTATGTAAACTGCTTATATAACCTTGTTATATAATATTTAGGCGGTCCGTCGGACCGCATAATGAACGGACATGATCGGATACAATCCGGATTGATCGAATATGTCAGACCGTACATCTTTCGGATTCTGCCGGACAATATACAGATTTATTATTTTTTTCGTTCTACTTTATCCGGAAAATTTTTAAATACACCGGGATAGAATTCGGATGACGTCCCGGACACAATCCGGATTGATAACATCCGTCAGACCGTGCAAAATACGGGCTCAACAGGATCTAACCCGGACTGATCGAATCCATCAGACCGTACAACTTTCGGATTCTACCGGATGATATTCGGATTAATTCCCGTGCTCCTTCGACAGGAAAATTTCGGACAAATTCCGGATTCGAAAAATTTGTTCGAAATTGTCCGGGACGTGATCCGGTTTTTGTCCTCCGGATTCTATCCGGTCGTGTCCGAAATTCGTCAGGTCGTAGCTTCGATCGGAAAAATTTCGGACACGACCGGATAGAATCCGGAGGATAAAAACCGGATCACGTCTCGGACAATTTCGGACAAATTTCCGAATCCGAAATTTGTCCGAAATTCGTCCGGAATTTTTAGCAGGGTAGCCAGCGACCGACTTCCAAGCATACTCCCATGCAATAGTGTGCGTTCATACACTTCCACGCGTCTTTCTTTTTGCCATGCGCCGTCGTGAAACACAAGATCACGTGACCCCCATTTTAGTTAATGGTCGGCTTTACACCGACAGGCGGAAGGTTAGTTTCACGCGCGTAGAACGGTTGGGGGGAGAGAAACTTTCGCCTCGGAA
>CAKNYM010025762.1:0-23604 GCA_932195095.1 Andricus curvator | reverse complement strand
GACTATATCGACCCGTCAACAGCCGCCGCTCTGTGTTCTTGTGAATTATTTTTGGCCGATCATTCTTTACTGTTGCGAGTATAGGAACGATTCCTGTTCTGGACTGGACTCTGTACAGTGCGCTAGGGGCGTCAGACCGTCGACAAGCTGTAATCTCTTTAGTTGCCTAAAGGAGTTAGTGCCGCGATTGCACTTGAGTCAATAACTGATTTTCAATCTTGAACTTTTTTTACAACGCCAGTTCAGTAATGGATACCTCGACTACCAGCACTAAACACCCAATTTTTCACTTCCATTTTTCTCCGTGCAGATTGTATAATAATGTCACTTAAGACCTAATCTATTTATATCATAACATAGAAGTTGACGTACCATATCAATCTTATAATTGATGTATACTGTTCGATTAACGAAAATAAAATAAAATATCAAATTCCGTAACAGATTCACCATTTGATACTTCAACTATCAACTGATTCCGTAAGAGGCCTTCAACGATTAGTCGAACTGCAGGAATTGCGACACTGAATGAGTATGAAGTATTTTAATTGCTGCTTACAATGAAAAAACTTAAGTTACTGAATTTTTGATAAGTTTCCATTACTAACAGACAACTCAAATCGCCCTATCAGATAAAACTACAGCAATATGTATACGATTCTTTAATAACGTATTGAACATGCCATAGAGCAACCACACGGAAAAAAAGTCCATTAAATTTTATAGAACTAGTCATATAGTACACGGAAAAAATTTATCCGTGAAGAAGTCACGAACTTGTAGCTAGGTCTCGAATACGAGATAAAAAACTTAAACATTAAATCCTTATTTCTATGAGAAATATATGGATAATTTTCGAAGTTTCTTACGAACAGTTCGAATTTCCTACGAACAGTTCCTGAAAATTTCAGACTGAAATAAAAAGAGGAAAAATTTTATTTGTGCGATTTAATTTTATATTTATTTATAAATTCGCAACTCAGAAGATTCGAACCCTCAAAGACTGCTGACTCACCAGTTTCTAAACATAAACCAGGAGTGCGTAAACACGCGCAGCCATCGAGGCCAAACAAAATAGGTATTATAAAACTTCTAGCCACTCATCCGACGAGCTCGAGGCACACATGCGAGCGCACACACGCACCGCGCGTTTGGGAGAGTGTGTGTGTGGGCCACGTACAGGCGAACCTACTTTCGAGTTTCCAGATTTGTCGGGCAAGCTCGTAAGTGCTCTGAGAATCTTTTACCAGCCACTCGTAATATTTTTGTAATTATTCACGTAAAAAAAAAAGTGATAAACCGTTTTAGAATTTTCACATTGAGTTCGTCAATCTTTCTGTGTAGAGGATACGACGGGTAGTTTAATAGAAGTTAAAATGTTTTTGGTTTTACATTGCATTGAACTATTCTACGAAATGTACTACAAAGTTCTATCAAATTTAAAAAACGAGGTGATGTAATCTCTATTAGAAGGCAGGATGCGAAAAACGTAGAATAGTTCTAGAAAATCTAAAAGTCGAGCTAATATACAGTCTATATCGGAGAAGTCTCGAAACTATAGAGAACAGTTATATAAAATAATGACCGATTTTTCGCATAAAAAAAAAATAATCTTTTTTATTATCATTATTAGTATCATTATACGTTAATGTTTGTTCACATATTTAAGTACACAATTATTTACTATTACACAAACAATCACTACACTAATAATCGCACGCCATTAAAATTCTTAATCGCTGTGGGTTTGAACCCCCTACCTACGCATTCGCAATTCCTAGCAAAGCATCGCAGCTAACTTAAATTGGAGTATAAAAACAAAATCTAAAATATAAGCTACAGCTGCCCGTTTCATAAAAAAAATTTGCTACAAAAATTTTAATAATTTAAGGGTTCAGAATTTCTTCTTTTTTAATGAGTGAATGCTTTTCAAAATAAAATCGCTATTTTTCCAGAATATCGATAATTCGAAAATTCTAGTTTCCTAATTTCGGGAATTTCGAATTTCCGGAGTTTTATATCTATAATGTCGGGAATTTCAAAAATATAAAATTTCGAAAATTTAGTTTTGAATTTAGGGAATTACAAATTTCGGGATCTTTACCACTTTTACAATTTTATAATTTTTGAAATTTTAAATGCCGACAAATTTTGTAAACGCAAATTATTTTTGGTTATAAGTTCGAGTAGGTTCAGGATTAATAAAAAGTTAGAAAGCTATATATAATAAGTTTATATATAAGTTATATGAAGTTAAATAAGTTATTATATATATATATATATATATATATATATATAATGTGTTTAAGTCATATAGAACTAAATTGGTTTGAATAATATCACAGTTTGAAGAAACAATTTTTTATTTGAAGTACAGATTACATCCAATTCTTTGGTATATAATTGTAACCATCGGCGATCTTATTGACAGTGGTTACAAGTAAACTGTAATCAACGTCGGTTATTTCCAGAATAACAATCATCGCTGAATACTTTGTACGCTTGAAGGTGTTTTATAAAGAAGCAGTCGTGAAGCTTTTTAACAAAAAGTTTAAACAAATCATCTGAGATCAATATAGTTTGAACTAACTGGAAATTCGGTCCATTTTCATTGGTCCATGTATCAATGTAGCACGGATTCCCTCTGCATTTAAAAATCGGTGATTCTGCATTAACTGCGTTTTTATGGCAATTATACGGCAAATATTTTTGCGGCAAATCGACACATGGGAAGTGACTTTTCCTTCGCGATGTTTACCCTCGAAACGTACACAACTAATTAAAGAAAAAGGGCCGACTGCTTTCATTATTCGAGAATAGTGAATTAAGAAGTGATGCTTCGGCTTCATGTGATTTGAATATAAAGTTGAAAGTTGAAATAAATATTCAGTTACTTCTGCGTCCAGCCATTTGTATCTTGTATCGTGTATAACTTTACTAAAAACAATCTCCACAATTTGTTTCAATTTTATAAGCAATTGCCAATGGCTATTGTCTTCTGGTACGAAGGGTCCTACGAGCAGGAATATACATCGAAACAAATTCATCATTTCCGCAGCTGACATTATAAGACAACCATTTTTTATCTGTGCCTCGGAAATAGGCATGGGCTTATTGGCGTGATCGTTATCTCCATATTGAAAACCAGCTAAGCGAAGGTTTAAATCTTCCACCGTAAAAAATTTTGCCTGATAAATTAAATTATTTAATACAAGAGCAACATCGTAACGCAAAATTCCTTCTTGAATATCGCGTTGAGGATCCACAGATAAATTGCTCGTAGGATGAAAGTTTGTGATCCGATTGAATACACAAGGTTCCTTAATACCAGAGGCAGAAACATTCTTTTTAGCCAGAAGTGTTTCGTAATTTTCCAGATTTCGAAGAATACAATCACGTTCATTGAAGGTTCCTTTTAGATTTTTGTGTTCAGTTGAACAGAACCGACAAAACAAGTTTGCTGAAAAACTTTCGACTAATCCAAGAACCGAATGCAGACCAAGATTGTCACCCGAAATGAGGATTAATACGAAATATAACAGTTTCTTCTCATTGCCAACCATTACAGATATACCATTATGTCGAAAATATTCAAGTTCTTCAATCGCTTTCGTAAAAACAATTTTTTGTGTGAATTCCATGCGATTTTTTGTATTGAAAAGTAGAAAGAGAAAAATATTTTCTAATTCAGACTGTAAATCTGGAATAAGTACTGGACAACTCAAGTATAACGCACCACATTTGGAAACACCTTTGTGGCTACCCAAAGGATTTTTATTTTCGTAGTCGTCAAATGCGCCTATCAATGGTAAAACAATCTTGTCTTTGTAGTCCTTCGTTTTCTCGTGATATAAAGATCCTTGTACAATATTTTGAATTAAGGTAGAATTTTTCTGAACGTCATTTTAATAACCAAGAGTACTATATAGAACGCCTGGCAATTCAAAAAAGAGTTTTAGCACCTTCCTAATCGGAATAAATTGCGCGCAAATATCTTTGACCACTGAGACTTTTTCTCTGTTCTTTTCAACAATAACTTTTATCTCGCCAAGTTTGTGATTTTCTGGCAGAATGAATGTTCCTTTATCTTTAAAGTGGTTGAACCTTTTAGCCTCTGTATTCAACTTAGCGAAAGGTGTTGAATACTATTCCAAAATATCATTGAGTTCTTCAACAGTGAATACATTTGTAGAATATTGTTTTGCTCTATTATGTATCTCATCTTTTATGGATATAACATGACTTTTTAATAAATCCGAAACGTCATCTACTACTTCATCAACGCGTTTTCTAGCTACACCCATCATCTTATATAGTTTCGCGGTGAATAAAGATATTTTTTATCAAAGTCAGTCTCATCCTTCACATCGGATGGATCTAAGTCAACAGAGGATAAAAGGCTGTCTTCAAGTATTTCATCATCGAAAATATCATCCAACTCATCGTCTGAGTTATCTAAATCGACATGAAGTAAGATAACCTCTGCAATTGACTCGGGTATGTCAACAGAAGGATTCAGATTTCCGAAAAACTCAATTTCAATATCCTCATTTCTACGTGATTGATGGATACAATGCTTAATATTTCGATGTCGTTTATATGAAGTAAAATTTTTGTAAATTTTGTCACAGTCACTTTCCATGCATCGAAATAGCTCAGAAATCGCATGCGACAATTGTACGTGCAATACAAGAGTTACATTATTACTAAATGTAAGATAACATCCAAAACAACGAAACAATTTATAAAACTCAGTTTGGTTTTACATGTAAGTAAAAAATATCACTTCGAAGCTCGTTTTTCAAGAATCTGCTCGATTTGCTTTTCGAGCGTTTTTATCCTGGTCTTTTCTCCGGCTAATTTAATTCCGTATATGGCTCTTTGAATGAAATGCCAAACATTATAGGCCTCAGCAGGATAAGCGCAATCTAGAGCAAAGAAACTCTTAAATGTGAAGGCTACACATTCGACAATAGTGTGGAATTCGTACCATGCGTCGTCGATAACTGCATATCGTTGCTGCACATTAATAATTGAACCAACAATTACAATTATTGGCTGCAATGTGAGCTTTCTTTGCAGCAATGTCACCTTTAATGCATCTAAGGATGCGTCTTCTTCATTAGCAATCTATAAACAAATAGAAGTTTGGTATTTTCATTGCACGAAAAATCTGTACGCAATAATTGAAATACAAATTTAATTTTCTTACCGAGATTACCAACATATAGGTTTCCCGCTTTTTCCATAATTTGTCCTCGGGTTTATCTAAATTTTCCTTGTTTGCACTTTGATTCTCCAAATCTTCGCCTCCACTTTTTCGCTTCTTCGGTCCACTGTTAAATATAGTATTAAATTTAAAATACCAATGTATATTAAAATTAATATCTCAAGCATATGAAATCCCAATTTAGGTACGTGTTTATTAAATTTCATACACGGAGAAAAAGGTCTAGTTAGGGTAACAAGGATTCTGGTTAGCCGTACTAGACAGTCTAGTAAAATATGAACCAACACGCTGTCTAGTTAAACACGCCAGACAGTCTAGTTAAACTCTGTCTAGTTAGAAATACAAGACATCTGGTATAAGTTACCAGACATCTAGTACCAAATGTATAGTGTTGGGAAAAAGTTTTTTTTAGGAAAATAAGTATGTTTTGAGGATCTTTAAGATAGGTTTCAAAATTTAAACAGCACAATAAAAATGAAGTTCGTTTATTAAACACTGGCCAAAGGTATGATTTTATATTATTCGAAGAAATCGCACGGCCTGAAGCATTATCTTGAGAACAACATGGCGGCTACACTGAAGAAAAATACAGTTCACGTTTCTTGAAATATAGCCTTGTAAGAGAAAAGGTTCCACAAGTCTAACAGATTATCCACTGTATCGTCACGGAATTCACTTATTTTAATACACGCAAATAGAAACAAAAATAAAAACACGTCGCTTCTCGCTTCTTGCAACTCTGAAAATGGTCAGAATAACGCACGGGACACAGAAATGCAAGAGGCTGGAAGAAACTGGAGGTGACGACTCCGAAAATTAGGAAGCAGGCTAGAGGGAGGGAAAGTGTCGGTAAAGGGTGTAGGAGGGAACAATGAGGGGAGTACCATAGTAGTGGGGGGCAACACGCTACTAGATGTCTAGTTATGGACACTATTTGCCATAACACGACGTATCGGTTAAATCTACTAGACTACTTACAAGACATCGAGTAAGAGTAACGAAACTTCTGCCTTAAATTTACTAGACGCGCGTAACTAGATTCATCTAGTTGGCCCAACTAGACCTTTTTCTCCGTGTATACAATCATGATAATCGCTCAGATAATTCCATTTATATTTCAAAATTGTATAAATTTAATGATGTTTTATCTGCATCACGCTGAAAAAAAATTGGAAAAAATCCAAAAGCTATCAAAAATAATTATTGTACTGCTATACCTGTCCAATTGCACACTGACTTTGTAACAGATTTTCAAACTTTCTTACCTCTTCCTCAATATCTGCCATTTTTCTTTTGAAAACCTGTAGATTGGTTATTTTGACACTTATGAGTCTTTTGTCAAAATTCAAACAACATTTTGGCGAAAAGCGATCAGCGCCACAGTTTCGCTGTTTCTCCGCTGAGTCAAGCTGGGAACCAACTTCCTATAGACTGGAATGGCTGGCGTGACATATCCCTGGATCAATCTAATGTTTAAAAAAGCTATTCACTCAATATTTACGTGACAAACGTTAAATAGAACAAAATTAAATTTAATGTTATATTATCTAAATAACCTAATGTACAAGTGCAATTGTTTAATTAAATTTCACATTGAAATCTAAAATCTCCAACCCGACGATTTCCTAACCTCCTGGCCTAGCGAAAGTATCGGATAGGAATTCCTTCCGAACCAATCCGAAGTCATCTGAATTATTTCGGAATCTGTATCCGAAACAATCTGAGTTAATTCGAACCAATCCGAAAAAATTTCTATATTCCGTTCGATTCAAATCGGTCAAAAATTAATCCAAATCAATCCGGTTCAATCCGAATAAATCCGAACCAAATTTTCAATCCGACTGAGTCCGAACTCGGATTGACCTAAAACGATTTTCAATCCAAATGAATCCAATTCAATCCGAACTCGGATTCATTCGGATTAATTCGGATTGAAAATTCAGTGTATATCAATCCGAGTTCGGATTGCTTCGGATTCATTTCGATTGAAACTTTGGTTCGGATTGGTTCGTTTAAGAGTTCAGATTGAGTCGGATTAATTTTTAAACGATTTGGGTTAAACGAAATGTAGAACTTTTTTCGGATTGGTTCAAATTGACACGGATTGGTTCGGAAGGAATTCCTATCCGATACTTTCGCCAGGGATACCTAAAATTGCCAGATATTTACAGCACTCTTTCTTCAATCAGATTCAATTCATCCACGTTAAACATAAATTATTATTCACTTAATGTTATTCACTAACCGGCGTGGTTATATGTTAAACGTATTTGCCGGGGTGAGGGATGCGGAAAATATCGCTTCCTGCGCACAGTAACGACTGCGCAGCTACATTTTATAGAACTGAAGTCTATATATCTTATATTGAAGTAGTTCACAAACACTCAATACCTCGAATCGCATTTCTATGAGATTTTTCAATATTTTCGCAAGAATTTGTCTATACATTTGACTGAATTGAAGTATTTACTCCTTATAATAATGTGATAACAAACTCTCAATACCTCAATTGTGATTTTTACAAATGTTTTAAACATTTTTCCATGAATTTCTGTATATATTTTATTGAACTTTTTTAAATCGGAGTTCAATATAAAGTTTACAGCACTCTTGTAGAGTTATTCCAGATTTTTTCTACATTAAATCCTGAAAGTTATACAGAATATAGAAAATTTGTTCAAGGTTCGCTCTCATCCCCGACTCTTGAAATAATTCAAGAAAGTTTAATGAACTTTTTTTTCCGTGTATGACTTACCAAGGTGTCCTTCTATCAATTTTCCATGCGGTAATTCTATCATTAACAGTTATTTTATCAGTGATGACGCTGCTTCATCAGATTCTCCAAAGTAACGAACGATTCTTTTCACTTGAGTGCATTTTAAATCAGCTCGGCCGCACAAGGAATGTATTATTTTTTGTCGATAGCCAGTCACCTGTGGAAAGTGTTGCTATTTCGCATTTGGAAATACCATCTCTAATTTTCTGTCCCATTATAGCATTTTCTAATTTCAATCTTCTTAACATGGCTTTGTAATCAGGAACTACGTACTCAGGAGCAATTTCACTAACTTAAGGGCCTTGAAATCAGGACCACAGGTCAAAATTGAATTTCCGCATTTTACACACAAAAAAACTAGAATTATATATTTTTTTATATAATTAGAGCCTATTTCTGTTTTGAATCAAATCTGTATTCGAAGTAAGAATTTGGCTAATTTCAATAGTTTTTGTGTACAAAGTTTTTTTTTTATTCTAACCCGAGAATCCAAAAAAAACGTTTTACACAAAAAATATTGAAATTAGCCAATTTTTCACTCCGAATACCGATTTGATTTGAAACAGGAATAAGCCCGAATCTTCTAAAAAAGATGTAATTCTAATATTTATGGAATTATAAAACGCAATTTAATTTTGAGGTTGAGCCCTAGTTTGAAATCCCTTAAGAAATTGGACACTTTCATATTCATTAAAATAATAAGTATTCAAAATGGGTTGTATTTTAATGAATATTAAAATGTTAAAAAAATCATGTTTATTTATTATCAGTTAAAATTATACAGTCTTATTGAATTACAAAAATTTACAGTTATATAGTTTACTTCTAGTTTCCATTGAAATAAATTGTTAAATAATCTAATTTTTTTTTAATCAATAATTAAAAAATAATTTGAATGCTATTATGTTTTGAATGCGGTTAGGATCAAAGCTATGAAGACGGTTGATTGCCCATAAGCTAACATATCCCGCCTTCCTGCCGAGAGCACTCACAAGAGAAGGCAGAAAAGTCACCACAGTTCTTTCTAAGCCTTGTGCTGAAGAATTAAACGCGTTCTCACGTGAGGTTTTTTCGTTAAATCGCATATCGCCTGAACTTTCACAACAACATAACAACCATATAAGCTACATTAGAGATTAATATATTTATATCAAAGGAAACCTTATTTATTTCTCTTTCATTGCCCGTTTAAAAAAAAGTTAATATGTTACATACACTCTTACAAATTATGGTGTACAGATCGCGAGTGAGAATACGTAAACGTTTTCTCTGTGCTCAAGGCATAGGGTAGGCGATATTTTCAGATATCTACTTCCGGCCGGTTCTCTATCTTATTTGACGGCGAAGCCCGACCGGGCCTACTGGTAATTATATACCGACAGCAGTGATTGCTTGGTGAATCTCAACCCTTGCGGAATCACAGACGTGAAGAGATTTCGAGCGCGGATAACACTTGGATGGGTATCCGCTTATAATAATGTCAGGCTGTGATCACTCAATGCTTTAGGAGTGCATTCACATATTCGACGGTGGCGCCATCAAACGAGCCCGCAAGTTTTTAAGATAAGATAATAGATGCTTGAGGTTATATCCAGATGATATGTAGATATCCTAATTAAAAAACTTAATAAATTGAAAAAAAAACTAATAGAAATACATAAACAATTACTGGAATAATTATATATGTATTTCTGTTTGTTTTTCTATTAGTTTTTTCATAAAAACGTGTTTTAAGGAAAACCCGAAGTTAATGGAAGTATTTTTGAAAGCAATTTTTATTCAACACTTGTAAACAACGAAGGAGTAAGAGAGATAGATCAAACTATGGCCCCTGAGCGACGTGTAGTGGGAAAAGACCTACAAAGCCATCTAACGAGTCCGCAACATAGGATGAGAATATGTGTCTTTACGGTTGCCCATATTAGTGACCGCAGCCTGAATAATCTTGAGCGGGAGGTTTGACGCCAAGAATGACTGCGTACACTCCATGACATCAGTTTTCCATACCTAAACTCGGCATTCGGAAACCCGTTGTACTCGTGCAGTGGGTTTTCTACAGTTTTCCTCTCCCCTGGACAAACGTTCAGGCGAATATGAATACTCATAATAAAATTTTGATGCAGCTCTCATAGAGAGATTCTAAGCCTCCCTTAGTAAAGTAAAAATGTTTGGAGGCCCTTAGCTGCCGAGGTCTTGTCATATATATGGTGACAAAAGATACTCATGCTAAAGGACTTAGATTATCTTAGCTGAGGACTATCTCGGCGTGGACTTACACCTTACACTTTCGGTTTTGTCGGGGAATTAAAAAAAGGTACAGTGCAAAAGATACACTGTTAAAAATTTCCGCATAAAACTTCCACTAAATGTATTGGAAGTTTATTTCCGAAATGTACGGTAAAACTACAATACATAATGTTGTAGTTTTCAAATGCAACGGATCATGCAGCGATACATGGGTCGGATGATGCGCATGCGCACAATTTTCGACTTATAAACGCTACAATACATGTATTGGAATTCTCGACGGCGACTTCACGATTTACGACGCTTACAATACATCTATTGCAATTTCGGCATTCCAATACCGTGTTTGCAATTTTGCCTTACGCTTGTATTGTAGAAGTATTGGAGAATTCCAGACATTTTTAACAGTGTATTTAACTTCACTGCTATGTGACGTAAATGTTTCGCCCTATGGGTAATAACAATATTATATAATTATGTGATATATTTTTTTAATAGATTAATAAATCGCATCGATACTTGGATTATATTCGAATGAACGTCAAAGAAGCTGCTTTTCAGGTATTTATATTTATATTCGTTGATTTCCTGAAATAATATTTTATAAGTAAAGTTTTTATTTCTCATGTAATACTGGTACTGAAACTATTTGCTGAGGAAATTTCAACAACAGAACTGAATACTGATCTATATGTTTGTTTGAGAGGCATTTACAAAATCCTATTCCCATTGATGTTTCTGTTATATGTCCACTATAACGTACCACATATGTACTACCGCAGAGTGAAAATGCTAAAATTATTCGAATCGTTTGCGCACATGGAAAAACATTTGTGGGTTAACATGCGAAAAAAAAAATATATAATTTTGTAATCGGTCAATATATTTTGTTCTGTTTTCGGACTTGAAAATTCAAATTTTTCAAATTTTAATCAATTTTTTCTTTTGTTCAAAAAATCGGAATCCATTTCAAATCAGGCAGCTTCTACACATAAAGTCGCAAAATCTTTCTACGACGAAATATGTTGTTTTTAGGTAACTTCATGAAGGCTAAATAATTTTTGTGGCCAGGAGAATGTTTTTTTTCCATAAAATTGAATTTTGTATTTCTTCTCGCAATCAAGAGACACGATGAAATGTTAAGATAAAAGTTTGAATGTCTCACAAAATTCGGTGAAAAACCCCTCTTGCTCTTTTGCGATATGATGCATTGTTTTAGAAAAAAATTCCAAAGTCACATTTTTAGGAACAAAAATTCTGCCTACCTCAAAAATGGGTTATCTCGCATAAGCCTGACAGAATATCTCCCTTATATAAGCACAAACTGTAAAACAAATTTTCAAATATAAAAAAGTGGTTTTCCAGAAAATCGTCTTTATTTGTTTTTTCTTTAAATTGTGAAAACCTCAAAAAAATATATTTTCTGGAAAACCCCACCCTTCTTATTGTTTCCGATATTTAAACAACGTTTAAGCTAATACAAGATAGGTAGCTTATCAGCTTTATGTGGGCTAAATTATTTTTGAGACCGGAACATTGTTTTCTCTTAAAATATAATTTTTATGTTTTTCTCGTAAATGATGCAAGTTATCGCAAAAGAGAAAGAGCGATTTTGAGCCACCTTTTTTAGACGTGTAAACTTTTATTTTAACATTGTGTCGTATCTATCATTGTTTGCGAGAAGCGTTAGAAAATTAGATTTTTTGAAAAAAAATTCTCCTGGCCACAAAAGTTGTTAAGCCCGTTCAAAATTCACGAAATGACTTTCTTATTCATGTAAAAAATAAACAAAAAATTACCAAACAATATAAGTGTGGGTTTTTTTTAGAAAATTAACTCTTAATATTTTCAGAAAAACCGCCATCATTTTGATAGCTTTGAACCTTTTTTAAATTTTCCAGCGGATTTTGAAAGAAGAATATAGACGCTATTAGAATCAAAAAAGAAATCAATAGTCATCTTAATTAGATCAAAATTTATAGATGTATAAAGAAAAAAATTGGTTTTTATCAGAAAAATACGTAACGCTTAATTTCCTTTAAAAACAACATATTTTGTCCCCGAGAGATTCTGCGACTTCAAAATTAGTACTTGCCTGATTTGAAATTGATTCGGTTTGTAGAGTTTTTGATAGTGAAAAATAATAAAAAATTGGAAAATGGGTGGGCCAACTGTTGGTGCGTTTTTCAACTATGAATAAATGACACATGAATTGTAGGTTATGTCATTCTCTCTGCACATACAAAATGTCAAAACTATGCCATTTGTAAAAATGGAGTCGTTGACGACGCAACAACGCGCTTTGATAGTGCAAACTTACTACGAAAACGGCCGGTCTACAAAAGAAGCATTTCGCAAACTTCGGACAAGTTTCGGTCGACATGGACGTCCATCAGAGTCCGGAATTCGGAAGATTATTACTCGTTTTGAGGAAACTGGTTCAGTGGAAGGTCGTAGAGAATATGAACATGCTCGTCCAGTTCGTACTCGAGAAGCAATAACCGCTGTGAGTGAAATCGTCCGTGACGAGCCAAGCACATCCACCAGGCGTCGTTCTCAGGAATTGGGCATTTCCCGAACCAGTTAACGCCCGATTTTACACCAGGATCTTCATTTGCATCCATACAAAATTCAATTAACGCAAGAATTGAAGCCGCTAGACCATCAACAACGCCGTGTCTTCGCTGATTGGATGATCGGGAAAAATGAGGGTTTTTCATCCAAAATCATCTTTTCTGATGAGGCTCATTTTCACCTCAGTGAACACGTGAACAAACACAACTGTCGCATCTGGGGATCAGAAAATCCACACGGAATTCACCAGAGACCACTTCATGATGCAAAAGTTACTGTATGGTGCGGGCTATACGCTGGTGGCATTATTGGACCATTTTTCTTCGAAAACGAGCGTGAGAGGGCCGTTACAATTAATTCTGAACGCTATCGTGGCATGCTGACGGACTTTTTGTGGCCAAAATTAGATCAGATGGATGTGGATGACCTTTGGTTCCAACAAGACGGCGCAACAGCTCACACAAATCGTCAAACAATCAACTTATTGGCGACTAAGTTTGGTGATCGCATAATTTCCAGTAATTCCGACGTGAATTGGCCACCAAGATCGTGCGATTTGACCCCTTTGGATTTTTTTCTTTGGGGTTATTTGAAAAGGAAAGTGTATGCCAATGCCCCACGAACAATTCAAGTCCTAAAAAATAACATTCGGGCTGAAATTGAGGCCGTTCATCCCAGTTTATTGGAGAGAGTAATTGCAAATTTCGACCATCGAATGCAGGCCTGCAAACAGAGCCGTGGTGGACACTTGCATGATATAATTTTTCATGCATAAATGGCATGTAAGCACCTTTCATTTTCACCAAACTTTTTTGATTTCACATAAGAAAAAGTGTACTTTTTTCTCAATTTAAAAACGCACTAACAGATGGCCCACCCAACAAAATTTTAATTTAGAATTTTTTTAAAATAAGTTTTAAAAAAAGCTTTTTTTGTTCAAGTGAAATGCCACTTTAAAAAAAAAGATAAATATGTCAAACCTAAAATTTCTTCAGCTTGGGAAAATATTTCCTTTTTCAATTCTCTAAGACTCTTCCAAACTTTATTCAGTTATGAATTTAAAAAGAAAATAATGCAAAGTTTCGCTAATGAACGGATAACCTTATCAGGCATGTTCTAGATGAATAAACATATAATATACAAAACGTTAGATCTTGCACATTAATACTGATTTCAGAATTTTTTTATTTTTTCTCTCTTTAGACACCACGAATTTTTTTTCATGAATACAAAATAATTGCATGTTTCTTTGTTTCAGGCCGAAGAAATTTAAGGTTTGACATATTAAAATTTTTCCAAGAAAGTATGTACACAACTCAATAAAAAAACAACATATGTTTTGTTAATTTTCAAAAAATTCTAACTGAAATTTTTGTTTTGAATTTCTTTTTTCGTTTACTGTTTATTAAGAGAAACTATATATATTTTTCCTTAGTAATCGGTGTAGGTATGTATGTATACCATTAAGCCATTTCCCTTTCAGGGTAGGCGTGACACTACCCGATTCGAGTAGTGTTTCTAGGTTAGTTTCTTGTAGTAAATAACTACAAGTATGGGCTCACCACACCCACGATGTGCCAACAGCACTCAGTTTTCTCGAATGATCACCCATCCAAGTACTAACCGCGCCCAACGCTGCTTAACTTCAGTCATCTGACGAGAACTGGTTTTTTCAGCGTGGTATGGCTGTTGGCATACGAATATATACATATGGTAATACGAATATTTCGCGTAGTTCGCGGTTCGACGATTCACATCTTGTTATTGGACTATGGGAGAAAGGTAATTTTACTCGAGTGATTACTGACGGCGCACAGCGAGCTGGATCGGGATCACGGAGTAATAATAAGGAGACCGATCATGCTGTACAAAGCGCCTCGAGTTTTGACTGCGGTATCTGTACCATTATTCAAGTAGTGGCGCATGCGCACTGCGATATACTATCTCTTTTTTCACAGGAGAAAAAGAGATAGTAAAGCGCAGTGCGCATGCGCCAATATTTTAGACGCCTGAGGGAAGGCAATAAATGTACAGTTTCCACCGTCAAAACGCATATATGGAGATCGGTCTCCTTATTATTACTCCGTGATCGGGATTCTACTAAATCATATTGCAGGTATCTCAATGGTATAATATTTCACCAAGGAAGTGAATTATCAACTCGCAATTGGGCTGTGGTTCTGTTCCATGCTAAATTACTTCCAACATGTAAAACAGTTTTATCCAGTTCCTTGATGAATGTTAAGTTGGTGGTTAATTGAGAAGTTGCAACAGTCACGACACACATTTTAAGCCACGAAACTTATTTAATAGCGACATCTGTTGTATTTTTTGTAAATCTTTACTCTACCGACGGTTAGTGAATTTTCTGGAATTGGCTGGGTAACTGTAAAATTTTCACGAAACGATTATCTTTGTTCGTGTATCCCGCCACCTTCCGGGGCTTCCGGAAACGGACTTTTCAGAAATTCGCTGTGATATAGTTTTCTCTTTCGGAATTTTTCCGCCATAAAGGAACAAGTGGGAGCAAGACGCACTACGGTGAAAAGGGTGGATACCACTTTATTGCAATACCCAAAAACGAAATTTCCTGACTCGTTCCAGGATAGACCAGGAAACGAAATAAAAAGGTTTTCGTTTTATACAGAAGCTAATAAGCTCAAAAGTGAATGAATCAATAAATTTGAATTCCCCGATGCTCATCGCTTTTGCAGAGTGGCGTGGATTATCTCTAAAGGTTATTCATGCAAAGAAAGTGAGGGAGGTTCTCCTTAACATGCCAATAAAAGGAATAAAAGGAATTTTAACGATAAGAATATACATGTATTAAAAAAAATGCGAGTGTCTGAATTAGCTCAATACATTAGTATCTCCCTGTTGGAGCTGAGTAAGGTGATCGTAAGAATTAAATTTCAAAATGACGAAGTTTTATCAGCTAAGATTAAATAAAGAAGAAATTTCGAGAGTTAATAGCGTAATACGGTCAAATGACAAGAAAAAAATGTGATAAATTATAATAATCGATAGATTGAATTCGCAGAGAAAAAATGAAGTCTTTTCACCTACAATTTACACAACTCAATCTTAGACATATAACAAAATCAGATTGATCAACCGATTATCATTCCCTGCAACTTTACTTATTAAAACCAGTCAGCTATGGAGCGGGAAACAGAAAAAAACGTCTACTGTGACGTAACATGGCAACGTCGGACGCTGACATTTTACAGAAATATCTGGCCGCCTTACCGTGTGAAAGCAGTCTCACCACAATCAAAATTGTTTCGCTAGAGGAGGGGTTGGATCGCGAGGTGTAGCTGCTCTGGGAAACTGACGGGCTCTAGTCTGTGGGACCTAAACTAAGGAGCGATCCTTCCAGGAGGTAATAGCAAAGCCTCCTCGAATATCGAGGGTGCAAGTTCTTATACTCCCAAGCTACGATGTGATCGTCGTGTCAAGGGCTAAAAGGCACCAGGCTTAAAACATCCTTGACCGCCCCGGCGCGCTTCCCTCAGTCGAGGCGGGCACGTCGAGGTCACAAAAATGTGTCTAAACGAAGTCTTTGGGTCACTAGGTCGAATCCTACAGTATGTAGACCCGGCCCCTGTAAGCGCGGCTCTGCAGGGGGTGTTACTTATTTCCCTAGCTTCTCGTGAGACCAAATGGGCAGCACGAAAAAAATAAATATGACAGCAATCTTCTTACCTAACAGGAGGCCATGGCTGCGAAAACATCATCTGGAGCAACTGCTCAGGCTTGTCCTACAGGCAAGAGGAGGGGACCAGAAGCATCCAGAGACGCCCTGAATTAGTCCATCAATGGCTAAGACGGGAATCTCCATGATGCAGATTAATCTGCACCATAGGAAACGCGCCTCGGCAGGTCTAACCAGGCGCATGCCAGTGGTGCAGGCTGGTATTGCCCTAATCCAAGAACCCTGGTTATACAAGGAAAGTATTAGTGGCTTGACAGGGTTTGGCTCCATTTATAAGGGACCGCGCCAAAAATCACTTAGGGCATGCATAGCCGTCAAGGGTACGATACGATCTTGGTCCCTAAGCTCTGCTCCAGGGATTTCACCGTTATTAAGATGAGACTCAGGGGCAGAAGCAGCAAAAGGCTAGATGTATTTATTGCCTCGGCTTATTTCCCGGGCCATGCTGACGGACCCCCGCCTCCCAGAGAGGTGCAGGCTCTAATTCGGCACTGCCAGGAGAACAGTTTTCCTTTGCTGTTGGGCTGTGATGCAAACTCCCACCATACGGTTTGCGGGAGCACAGAAATTAATGATAGAGGGAGAGATTTAATCGAATACCTAGCGGGCACAGAGCTGGAGACTCTGAATCAGGGTGATACTCCCATATTTCAGATTAAAAACAGGAGTGAGGTTCTCGACTTGACTCTATGCTCGAATTAACTGAGGAGCAAGGTAGTGGGCTAGAGAGTCTCCGATATGGAGTCTCTCTCGGACCACAAATATATCTTGTTCCGGATATCCCTAGGAAAACCGGTGGTTTCAAAGATCAGAAACCCCAGAAATAAACTTTGGGAGTCATGTGAAGCGGAACTCAAAGGCAGGCTTGTGGAATTCTCCACAAGCTATGGTACCATTGATGAGTTAGAGCACATCGCGGATTTTCTGGGAAGGACTTCGACTACATCATATGAGAACAATTGCCCTACGTGCACAATTAAGTCTTGGAAAGGAGCAGAATGGTGAAACACCCACCTGGAGAAATTCTGTAAAAAGACAAGCTGTTCCCCTGACTAAGCCTTCGCCCTATCTGGTTTTGAGTCTCCTTCGGCGTAGCATGCTTCCTATCCAGCTTACAAGCTGGTCTGGGATGCCACACCTCAAAGTCTCTCGACAGATAACTTCTGGAGGAGTATTACCGAAGGCACCCTCTTTATTATTGAAAGTGCCCACAGCATACCCCTTCTGTTCCAGCTGCCGTTGGAACTAAAATAACCACTAAATAAAATAACTAAATAACCACCGACAGGTACCAATCGCAGAAACTTTAATATTTGAAAATGACACCGGCTCTCAGTAGAACAGCGGTAAATCACACCCGTAGACACGTCTCACGACCGTGAGATGGGTGGTCACGAAGCGACCCAAGGACGACAGCTTTCTGCATCCATCTCGCAAGTTCCTTGGCTTCCTTCTAAGGTCTTGATACCTCTCCTCCTTTTCCTTCTTCTTGGCAGTGATGTTGTAGTCTGCTGGAGCCGAAAATTCGATCACGAATAAAGTTCGTTTATCGAAGTCCTAGATGACAATGCCAGGCCTTGAGTGTGCAATCGAGACTGCTCTGCGAGAATCGTAGTTCCAGAAAATTTGGCACTTCTCGTTTTGGAAAATTAACTCTATCTTGCTCGGAGCATTTGGCAGGACAGGGTCGCCGCCAAAACCGTAAGATCGACAAAGATGGTAGTGGAGTACGCTTAGGGTAGCATTATGCCTGTAAAGATACGTGGTTTCCGCATAATAAGGACACCTATATAGCATATGTTTCAGGTACGCAGTGTGTGCATAACACACTGCCCATACCGCTGGGATCTTCTTGACGTATAATGTGGCCACCGTACACTAAGAAGGAAATTACACCGTCCTGACGCGCAAAAATAAAACTCACTGTATCTGAATTAAGTCCTTATGATCTGAGGAAAGAAAAAGTTTCCTGCTTCGGCAAGGACCTATCTTCTACATTTCCGATATACCCCACGCTGTTAAGGCGGGCACGGACTTCTAAATCTCCAATGTTTTCATAACCAAATTGTTCTGGATACAGCTTACATTGTTGCAAATAGAAGTGATCCTCTCCTGAAGATGATCAGGAAACACAATATGATTGGCAAAGGAGGATAATTGAGGAAAGTGCAATACTCCATCTAGATGCCTCACTTCTAAAAGCCCAAGTTAAGAGAGCAGAGGTTGCAAAATTCCACCAACAGCTACTCGACCAGAAAATGCACGGAAACTTTCACATAAATGTAGATCAGTCTTTGTCGAAGGAGCAAACTTCTGCCTTTCTCAGATCTTAAGGACTTAATTCAGGTACA
Source organism: Andricus curvator (assembly GCA_932195095.1). Lineage (NCBI taxonomy): Eukaryota > Metazoa > Arthropoda > Insecta > Hymenoptera > Cynipidae > Andricus > Andricus curvator. The sequence continues at coordinate 4,711 of CAKNYM010025762.1, read as the reverse complement.
GAGGGTTTTATTTTCATGTGCCGGGACGGTCCCATTTCACCTTGGTATGCTCTGACCACATTTTATGTCAAAAAGTTTCCAGCGATATATGCAGAGCATGTCATGCATAATATGAGTACCTGGGACACATACTATCCAGGTGTGCAACCCACGATGAAACGACGTATCTCTATAGACATAATGCGGCCCTAAAAGTGCTTCATTACAATCTGGGTCGTTTTTACGGTATCAAGACCTTAAAAAAGAGCTGCAGAGACTATGCCCAGATATCGGATTAAAATAATTATCCATGTGATCGGTGCTCTCAAAGACATACCCGCGTGCCAAAAAATGCCTTGGAACTTGGGAGTTGAAAGCATAAGTCTGCCATTTTTGAGTCGCTCCGGGTCCGCAAAATACACAAGGGTTTCACCATCTTGTCGTTATGATTTCGTCGTGCTTTGTGTCCACTCATCTCACGGTCGTGAGACGTGGGCACAAGTGTGATTTACTGCTGTACTTTTTCTCTGTCCCTTTTTATATTATTACACAACTAAATAAATTTTAATAACTGTAATTTTCACTTCACACTTAACATTGCACGCTTGTTAAAAGATTTTGGAGGTCAGCTGGACTATTGGAATTCCTTGCGGCCCCAGTTTTGCTAACATAGATCGTCATTGTGGTAGTGTCCTTCCTGGTGTTGGGAGAGTACTCTCTATATCGAAAGTAGCGGCGGTTGACGCTGTGTGAGTAGGGACGTGTCCCATGGCCTTGAAGAGATCTCCTTTGGCTTCGAGGTATTGAGCAGAGACATAGCGTTAGACTTCCTAGTCGGACCAGAATTCGTGAATGGCAAAAAAATACGAGAAGTCCGAAGGCAAGAGCTCCAATGCTCGCGAGGAACCATGAATTAATGTATCTTCGTTCATTCTTGTTTGTTGTTGAAAATTTACCTCGTGTAGTTTTTGTTCAATATGGTGTAACGCCTTTTCGTTTTCCTGAAAGGTTTGAGATTACGAAGTTCATTAAAATTCTCACCTTTCAAAAACAGAGTCAACAGTTTAGACAGGCCTAAATAAAAATTAGATTTGGAGATAATTTCGGATGTTTGCTTTCTTTAAGTCAGAACCGGTAGATTCATTTCGTCTACCCTCATTCTGCATCCAGGTGCGATCTGCAGTAGCCTTATTACCGACTATTTCAAATTTTTCGTAGGTTGGGCTGGGAAAAGTATTTCGGTGATAAGGGTGTCCAACAGTGAATATAGCCAACAGCCCAACTGTAATATAGCCTCATAGCAGAGCTGCTATTTATACGATACTTGAATATCGCAGAACCGATATGACTCGAAAATTGGGTTCCTTAATAATTCGCTCTCACATGTTTTGTCAGAGAAAGCTTCAAAAATTAGTAGGTCAACTGGATAGAGATAATAATCTTGAGCATATTATAGAAAAAATTCTGAAAATCTGGTTTTTGAAACTACATCTATCTTCTGAACATTACAGATTTTCCAAATTTTTTAAAGTGCCCTCGATTTTCAAGTAATAATGCAGTAATTGCGTTTGTACGTTTGGAATTTCGACGCCTCCATTCAATATGAGTCTATCTGCTGACAGGGCCGTGAATGAGACTATGCGATATGTATAAGCGTAGGGAATAGTCTCATACAGAGCGCTGTCAGCACATAGACTCATATTGAATGGGGGCGTCGATTTATATTCCATAAATTTTGTGAGTATTTTTTTCATCAAAGAATACAGCAGGCAAGGCTCTACTTTGACTAAAAACTATAATGAATTTTTCTAAAGATGTAAAAGGTCAACAAACTCGTCCAATTATTTAAACTTCTTCCCCTTTTCAGAAAATACTGCGTCACTTCCTGTCGCATGATTTAAATTTATGTTTTAAAAGTTTGTTGGGAATTTTTTCCAACGAGAAACGCAAAATCCAAGGTCTTAATTTGACCAGAAGATCCTATCTATTTTCTAAAAATTAATAAATGTCACCGAAGTTAGAAATTATTGACACTTTTTATGAGTTTCAAGAAATGTATGTTTCGAATTTTTTTTGTAGTTTTTCGCTTAGGGGATACTTTGCAGAGGTTCGCCATCTAACGACGAACTCTTGTCTATTTTTAAAAAAGGGCTGAATATAACAGAATTGACTAAAGCATTCAAACCTCCTTACATTTTTAGAAAATAATGCACTACTTCCAGTTGCATGATTATGGATTCTGTTTCCAAAGCTTTTTTGGTAGCTTTTGACCAATAAAAGCAAATAAATGTGTCTGATTTGGACGGCAAAGTGCTATCTGTAGAACAAGTTTGCCATGCGTCTGAAAGGCTGTTAAGTTCGCTTACTGTTCCTTAATTCTACAAAAAGTTGGTTTTTTAGCAGTCGAATTATTAACTTAGAAGGTAGTTGTTCTTTGTTTGGAAAAATTTTCGTTCGGGATTCGAATTTTAGGTATTGAACTTTGCTCGCTTTATTTGATATCATGTCCCTCACAAGCTAACGTCTCGGTGAAGAGACTTCGGGTCAAGCACAAAAATGGTACTTTACCGTAATGCGTTAAAAATAAGTTTATAAAAACAAGAACAAGGAAAGGTAGTTCTTGAAATAACTATTTGTTTGGTACGTCAAAGAGGTTAGCACTGGAAAGAGCAGATCGTTGAAAAAGGTGTGGAGTCCAGAGAAAAGAAACTAGCCCGCACTAGTTCTATGTCGCTTAATTCTTCCAAATATTCTCCCAGGCTGCGAGAAGTAGAGAGACTAGGTGGTGGTTCTTGTAGCAGGGATACTGGCCAGCGGGTATGCAGGCAGGCTGGTGAGTAAGCAAGCAGGTAGCGTAGCGGGTGAGCAGGCAGACAGGCAGGCCAGCGAGTAGTGTAGGCAGGCAGACAGTCGCCTTAGCTTCGAGATTCGATGTTGAGTCACGCTACTCGAGACGTCGGTAGTCGAGGCTGAATCGCACTTCTCCATGCACGAAGACCCGGCGAGCGCGCAACAGCTAGTCGCGCTTCTCCCACTTCGTGAAAATGAAGCAGATAGAGGATGCCTGCTCGTAAAGGCTGCCCTACCACGCAGGTTTGTGTTTGGCCCGCGCCAATAGCATCATTTCATGCTTTTCACCATCGCAGGGTCCCACTGGGAGCAACTGCCATCTATGAAAATGACATCGGCTCCAAGTACAACCGGGGTAAGGCACACTTGTTGCCACGTCTCACGACCGTGAGATTTCCGTGCATTTTCTTGTGGAGTAGCTGTTGGCGGAATTTTTTAAACTTTGCTTTTATTGCTTTGGCTTTTAGAAGTGAGGCATTTAGATGAAGTAATGCACTTTCCTCACTTCTGATGGTAAAATTCAGGCCAATGGTCTCGGCCGCCTGCTCCGCAGCTTTGTAAAGGTATGCTCCTTTGCCAATCATTTCGTGCTTTTTGGCCATTTTTATGAGAGGATCTCTGCCATTTGCAACGATATAAGCTGTACTCAGAACAATTCGGTTATAAAGACATTGAAGATTCAGGAGTGCGCGTCCGCCTTGTCGGCGTGAGATATATAATCGCGGAACAGAAGAATTGATATGCAAGCTCTTATGCATAGGAATAATCTTACGCGTGGCGATATCAAGGGCCGTAATCTCGTCCTCCGTTCATTGAACCACCCTAAACGAGTAGACTAGAACCGGCACGGCAAGCATGTTAGTCGCAGATACCTTGTTCGACGCTGACAGATTTGAAGACCAAATCTCTCAAAGAAGATGCGTGTATCTGCTTCGGGAAGACTACTTTACAGATGTTACGTCTTGAATTCGGCTTTTAGGTACGCCCAGGTATGTATAGATCTCTTCAGTTTCAAGATGTCTAATGAAACTTATATCCACAAGCTCAGAGTCCTCCGAAATGCCAGTAATCTTTTCTCATTTCAAATTGATCTTAGCACACGTGTCCAATCCAAAGTCTATACCAATCTCTCTTGTGTAACCCTTGACGATATTGAAAGTAAGTTGAAGATTGCTTGCAGCTTAAGCATATAACTTCAGATTATCCATATAAAATACATGAGCGACGTTAAGCTCGCGATGATGAGTGATACGTAATGCTGAGTGATATAGTAATGCATATATATACATATATATATATATATATATATATATATATATATGCATTATATTCTTTAATATAAGTCTTTGCTTAAAAAACTCAGAATATAATTAAGTTGAAGTTAAACAACCACCGCAGGGTCCCACTAAGAGCCACTGCCATCCAAAAAAATGTCAATAGCCCCCAGTAGCACCGCGGTAAATCCCACCCATGGCCACGTCTCACAACCGTGAGATGGGTGGTCATAGGCAACGACAAAATCACAACGACAGGCCGGCGAAACCCTCGTGTGTTTTGAGGACACGAAGCAACCCCAGGTTGACAGCTTTCTGCATCCATCTCGCAAGTGCCTTGGCATATTTTTGGCTTGCGGGTATGGCTTTAAGGTTACGAACCAGTGATAGTTTCGCACCTCCGAGAGCACCTATCACAAGGACAATTACTTGCACCGAATATTTTGGGTACAGTCGTTGTAGCTCTCTTTTAAGGTCTTGATACCTCTCCTCTTTTTCTTTCTCCTTTGTAGTAATGTTGTATTCGGACGGAGCCGAGAATTCGATCACGAATATACTTCTTTTCTCGAAGTCTTGGAGAACAATGTCAGGCCTCGAGTGCGCAACGG
>CAKNYM010025761.1:19146-38575 GCA_932195095.1 Andricus curvator | reverse complement strand
CTATCGATGTCATAATTCTCAAACAGGGAAAGAAAACTTGTAAACAGGATTCATTTTTGTTGTCCTACTATTTTAGTTTTTAGGAAAACAAAAAACAAAAACTACACTACGCTCCTAATTTTGCACCTATTACAACATGCTCGTAGAAAATTTCATACGTCGTAATAAATTAATTCGTAGAATCTTTATCTCATCAGTCAGTCGACTTTATCCGTGGCCGCTGAAGAAAACCTGGGTTCACCTGAGAACAAGTTTAACAAAATAAAACAATAATAAGCTCAAGTGGCTCAGGCGGTTAGGCGCTCGGACTTCACGATAGAGGTACCTCTGGAAATTTTTTCATGTACTTTTGGCGAGGTTCTGGTGGTTCGAATCGCATCTCAAGCTGTAGGCCCCAAAACACGCACTTGACTGCAACACAGTCCATGGGTGGTGGGGTGAAATGCATGATTTGCTCATATGTGAATTAGACATACTAAAAATATGAAAAGTATTTTTAATATTTTGAAACCATGGTCGCTTCCCGAGAATCATCGGGGTGCCCGTGGAGCCACTGTTGGGGTCCACGGCATGCCGGACGGTGTTGATGGTGAGCTGTGAGGTGGTCAAGCAGATGTCATAAATCGCACAGCTGGCCAGCAAGAACATCTGCAACGAACGGTAGACAGTAGAACATCAACTGTGCCTAATAATGACGCTTTGGCTAGCGGTATAAACTTGCAGCCAACCATCTCAACAAAAATACCGTGGTTGACCACCAACTCGAATACCACAATAAAAGTGAAATTGGTGCGTCTCTATTATAAAGGTGCGAAGTTTGAAACTAAAAGCGAAAAGGGATACAAATTTAGGATGCAGTTTGCTGAAAAGTATCCTCATATAAAGAATGTCGCACTAAGAGACTGGTGAAACAATACAACATAATTATGCTATTAATGTTCCTGCACAGCCTCGTGATGATCCAATATCATCTTACTTCCCAGAGGCAGATGGCCTGATTCAACCAGAGGCAGATGGCCTGATTCAACCAGAGGCAGACGCAGAGGTTCAGCCTTCTGGCAGAGAAAAGTGGGCAAAATGTGAGGAGAGAATACCATCTACTCTTGTTACTTAAGTACCCAGAGCTAGCTATAAAAATATAAATGAGCAGAATCGAGCAGACCAAAAACGCTCAATATCTGTAAACAGATTGCTTTCGGCTGTTGAAGTAACTGCCATCAAAATTGAAGTGGAGCAGCAGCCTCCTATTGACGAACTTCCTCTGGAAGGTGTTGATAACGTAGGCCTGATTGAAGTTGAGGGCATAGGTGCTAGCAATAATAAAGATTAGGTACCGGATTCACTAGAACTACATCCGGACCTTAACATTTCTGTTGATGTAAACAGCGAAATCCCAAAAAAACTGCAGCACCTTGAAAGGAATTTTGGTCGGTTTTACGTATGCATTCAAACGCAACACTAACTGCGTTAGAAGTGCAAACTCTTGTGTATTGTGCGGCTGTAGCAGATGAAAGAAGGTTCTACCGTAAAATGAGCGTGAAGCAACATAATCAGCAAGACACCGAAGTCCCTCAATTGGAAGACATGACTTACTACTGGTCGAGTATTTGAAAGAAAAAACAAAAGCAATTCAGGCGCTGCGTAGTTCCCACTAAAGAGAGAAAGAACAAGCAATAAATCTGAAATGGAGCTAACTAACATCAGGGATTCAGATGTTTTAGCACTTTTGAACAAAAAATAAGTAACTGAAAGGCCCCAGGTTTGGACATGGTGCACAATTTCTGGTACAAGTACCTGACATGTGTGCATCCTGCATTGATAAGGTGTTTTCAGAAGATCATCGAACACCCAGATCTGATGCCAGGCTTTATGCGCAAAGGTAGTACGTATATGTTGCCTAAAAAACCAGATGCTGAAAATTCATCAGAATTTCGACCAATAGCCTGTCTTACAACATTTTATAAATGTCTTACAGCTACCATTGCAGATAAGGTATATTCTCACTACAACGAGAATGACATCCTTACAGAAGAAGCGAAGGGATGTTGTGAAAACTCGCGAGGCAGTAAGGATCTGGTCACCATAGACGCTGTTGCCATGGCGCAAGCTCGCAAACATCAAAGAAACTTGCACATGCCATATATTGACTACTAGCAAGTGTTTCTTTCCCTACCACATGACTATTTTCTTGCAGTTTTAAAATACGATTCAAAAAAAAAAAGACGTTCAAAAAAGTGAGGCCTTGCCCAATATGTCAAACTAGGCATACTGCTTTTATCAGATCATTTGATTGAATTACAAAAATGTGTCTGTGATTGATGATATATACCGGGACATAGAGATATTCTAGGAAGAGTTGAGACACGTGAACCCCCACCAATCGACTAGGGCCTACCAGAATACGGAAGTCGTCACGAAATTGAAATCTACGTTTGACAACGCATGCGCGTAGTGAGAGTTGTAAGAACAACTTAACCTCAATTCATAGTTGCGACATTGTGATTTGTTGCTATTTGAAAATCGCGCTTGAAAGGACTTTCGTATTCCGGTTGGCCCTAACGAATCAGAAACGATTTCCATATGTCTGAACTCTCCCTAGAGGATCTCTACAGAAACAGACATACCTTCGTCATATTGGACTATAACCATCTCAAGCACTAGACAAAAATTAGCTTTCTCATTTCTTTCTATAATAATAACAATGGTATTCGCACACAGTTTTGTGTGCGGGAATATTCCGGTACTGAAAAACTGTGGAGATGTATGATATTCTTGTACGATAATGTCATAGTAGAGAAATCTGGAAACGTAACACTTAACCAATTTGTACCTCTCTTGTATCTAAGTTTTTGGGCGACTTGGGTAGGAAATACCGATACACGTCCGCCGAGGGAGCCACGTCAAAGACAGCACAAGCAAACGTCTTTGTCAATTATGAGACACACACTCTCAAACACAAAATAAATGTGAAGCGTATTGGTGGTTCTCAAATTTATTTGAAAATGCGACAACAAGGACGTCAAATGAATCGCAAAAGGGATTACGTCAATTCGATAAAAAGTAAGTATCAATTTATTACAAATTGATGTTGTTTTGAAAAATTATTAGATGTTTGGGCTGCGTTTTTGACGTTCTTAACCTTACTTCTAACTGAACGACCCGAAAGACAATTGCATGGTTTTTCACTTCATTTATTTGTATTAGGTGAATATGGACAGAATGTGTGCAATTTTTTGTGCTATATAGAAGTTTCCATATCCTGACATAGACAAAATGAGAGAGTTGATGCCACTTGTCACGCTTCTCTAATTTTCTCGATAATGATTGACGAATTAGACATTTTTAGGTTTTCAGGTTATTTAGATTAGCCAATTTGACGACCGTCAATATGCGTCACGTTTATTTTGCGTTTGAATGAGTGTCTTATCATTGACAATACGCTTGCTTGTGTTGTCGTTGACGTGGCGCCATCAGCGGACGTGTACTGATACTTCGTACCCAATTCGCACAAGAAATTAGTAACAAGGAATGCATGGAGACTTGTAGGGCCTGTTCGTGTTCTTGCTGAGAAAGAAAATATCGGTAAAGTACCCAGTGGGTAAAAAATTTGACGACGTATTCACGACATCGTTACGAGGTGTTCACGACGATTTTAAGACATCGTATGTGTTAAACATGGTAGGAAACATGAGACATATTGGGTGCTATTATTCACCTTTGTATTTCGAAACCTATCATTGCTATTTTAATTCTCAATTCATTTGTTCATCAGGAAAATCTGTATATGCATTTGTCATCGCGGCTACTTTTCAGCATTCGAGTGCTGACAAATGTCAGTTACTAAATTTTAAGTGAATTAATGATTTACAAAAGTGAAAATCAACCGATATTTGAATAGGCTAGTCGAGAATCTACTTTAGATAGTTTGACAAACATAGCCCAGATGAAAGCTCTGGAAGCTCTAGATCATTCTCGGAACGATTGATCCCAATGCACAACACCCAAAGACGATCGAGTCAGGGAAATCACTTATTCACTGAATATAGACATCAAAAATACTAGCTCCAAAATTAATACACTGAGTTACGTGAACTGTACGTTAGGAAGAGGAGAAACTTTATATTAACGCTGGAAAGATTACCCGCGTAGATCCTGCCGGGATCCTGTGTGGAATTCTCTTGTCGGGCATTTTGTCTTAGATGTTGTCTGAACAGGTATTAAAATCTGGAGTATAGTGCCGTCGGCCGTGATGCACAAGATTTCAAGAGTCACGCCCCACGTCGAAGCAATAAAGAATCGGTAGTGAACAATAGGTCACCGTTTTTAAGTCCGCACTGAGGCTCACTCCATTTGTTTCATCCGCTCTTGTATTCCTACAACAGCGGACTACAACTCGGAATAGGTCTTTCCTTTATCACTTTTCCCTAACTGGTTTCTCCAATCTCGGCGAGTAACGGGATCCATTCCCTTAGCAGCCACAAATGCGACCAAGGGATTATAATTCTTGATCGGGCAATAGATGAGGGGGCTTGAAGATTCTCTTCATCATGTAGTCGCTTGTTGTTATAGCAATTTAGAAGAAATGATATCCAAAACATTCATAGCTGCCCCCTGAACCACTCATTTTAAGCAGTACAGCTTTTGCACCGGAGTTAGTGTTGCATCATCGTGGACCATGGATAAATAAGGGTCCCGGAACGCTCCCAATTTTCTCGTCAACCTGAGAATGTTGGAAGATTGATTCTGGGCAAATGAGTCGGTGCACATGAGCAAGCAACTGCCGCTGGAAGATTCGAAGGTGCTGGTGGTGAGAACATCCTTGCTCACAAGCTCGAGGTGATTCGATTGGAATTATCCAAAGTAGTTCTTTAATAGCTATATTTGACTACAGACAAATCCAGAAGTGATTCGTTCTCGTTCAGCAGCGAACACAATTTTCTTGGGATTTACAATCAAGCTCATCAATGACATTAAACTCTTCAACAGTTCCATAGTAAATTGGACTATTTGTCGTATTAAAGGGGTTTTGGGGTCTTCGAATTGGGATACAAAGTAAAAATGTCAAAATTCATAATGGTGGATCCAATATGGCGGACAAAAATTGTAAGACCGAGCCGATATGACTGAAATTTACTGTACGGGGGGTTTCGCGTCACTGACTTCGAATCTAAAGTCGAAATTTCAAAATTCAAAATTAAGGATCCAATACGGCGGAATGTCATTGTGAGAATATAACCGATTTCATTAAAAATCGCTACTTGAGGTCAAGGAGAATTTTTTGGTACCATGATGCCTTCACATCGAATCCGTTATTATAATTTAAACAAAAATTCTGTAAGACAGTCAAATTTCTTTTCCGTGTACATACAATAAATTCAAAACATATACTCATTTTATTGCGAATACATTTGATAAAATTTACAATAATATATAATAATATATCAAATTTACAAGTATGATTGTTTTCTGAAATTACAGTAACAGCTTCTGTCTCTTTTGCTTAAACACAAGCTTAAACACAGCTTCTGTTTTCTTTGCTTGCAAACTCATCTATCACATCATTGTATTCAATCGTTTATGTGATTTTGTTTTCAATTACCAACTTAGCTAAACTTAGAGGAGACTCAAGCGGAATGTACGGGTTTTTTTTCATCAAAGTACTCGCGATCTCTTGTGAAATACTACACTTTAAATTGTTATTTAAATACTGCAAACCTTCATTTTTCAATATCGTAAAAAATGAAATATGGTAAAACAATTAATTACGAATGAAAAGTATAAATTGAAAAGTATTGCTTTTATCCCTTCTCGCCCCGAGCCTGGGGCGGAACGAGAAACGTACGGGGGTGAGGCGGGACACTTTACTTATTTATTATTTTTTAATTAAAAAAGTAACTTTTCATGTGAATTTGTGTAGAGTAATATTATTTATAATTTTGTTAATATATAACTAATCATCAACTTCAACATTTTTTGAAAATGACATAATATTCACTTTATTTCATTGCGAAGCAATACCAATTAGTTTTGCAACAAAATTTAATGTAAATATTTATTTGCATCATAAATAAGTAGGAAATATGATAGTGAAAATATTTCTAAAAATGATTTTACTGACCTTGGATGTATATTTGGCTATAAATTGTATTTATTTAGTATAGAATTTATTTGGGTTAGAAAAATCTCCTTAAATTTTACTATCTTTGGATATACTGCTCCATTTATATAAAAGACAGTTCATATTTAACAGAATTTTCTGAACTCCAGACACTTAGGAAAAAACATTTTCATATACAAAGATATTAAAATTATGAAAATATTTATATTTTCAAATAAGTTTTGCTGACACGTGCAAAATCAATATTCAGAAAGATGAACACTTTTATGGCTGAAAAAGAAGTGACAAATTCATATAAATTTAAAAAAATGTCTTTTCCCTCTATTTCAATACAAACTATACTTTCATTTTGTAATATATATGAATTGATCTTTTAATTTCCAATCTTCCAGAATTTGCCTGCTTTATTGGCAATCTATTTAAATATTATTTAAACATTTAAATAAGCTGATACCCACGTTGTTTACTTCTGCTGGCTCCGAAAAAAAGTTCTGAGAGCCAGATAAACACCCAGTGGGCACAAAATTTGGCGGCGTCTTTACGACATCGTTACGACATCTTTACGACAACTTTATGTCATCCTATGTCCATGTCGTTAAGATGTCTTTACGATATCGTAAAGGCGTCGTACGATCTGACGATGTCTTTTCGACATCGTAAAGACATCTTAACGCATGGACAGAGGATATCTTAAAATCGTCGTAAAGATCTCGTAACAATGTCGTGAAGACGTCGTCAAATTTTGTGCCCACTGGACAGTGTCCCGTCTCCCTCCAGTACATGTGCCGTTCCGCCCCAAATTGTCGTAATTTTCATTTATATCTAAATAATAAACGTTTGTCTTAAAAAATGCATAAAACTCACTTATTAAAATAAATTTCAATAATTAAACTTTGCAACCAGCGTTATAAAAAATATATGTTCTGAAATTTTGAATAATTAATTTCCATTTGAAATTACCTTAAAATAACAGAATCTACCTCCTCAAATTTCAACGTTACTGTCTTCTTGTTATATTTAATGTTTTTCATTCTTTTCTTTTTTGAGAACTGGCGAATCAGTTCTTCTACCTACTCCTAAAAAGAACAGTTTTGAAAACCATACATCTTAAGAGAAAATCGGGGGTCCCGTCTTACCCCGCTGTCCCGTCCCGCCCCGGTATCCCCTATTATTCGTGCCTGCTTCATGGTGGACCTTAAATAGGTTTTGACTAACTCAAGTTTACTCAAACTTCTTTAATTCGAAGCAACAGTGACTCGCAATGTTGAAAATAAACGCAGTGCAATACATAGATTCTGATAGATAACAAGAAAAGAAGTCAAAGGTGAACTTCGGCGCTTGATTTTCAAAGCATTCGATTTCACATTGAATATTTAACGCGTTTAAATCCTGGTCACATTTATGTGCTAATGTTCCTGCATACTTTTTTAGATCTGCAAAGCTTTTTTTGAAAAGTATTGCCTTGAAGGAAAGCAACATCGCTAACAACTTATTTTGCTTTGTTTTCCCGAAACGCCATTTTATTTGTGCTAATAATGTGTCGAGAACCTGATTTATTTACAAGTCAAATTTTTGTCTTGAATTATGAATTGGGAAAGCTAGCTTGGATACCTACACTCTCTGCTACACGTGCTGAATCTTTAATTTCAGAGTTAAACCTCCCGTCACCTATTTTCTGCAAAGAACTGCAAAGTCCGTTAAGCAATTTCATCGACTTATCTAGTGTTATATCTCTGGATTGTAATACTTTGTTAAATATAATAATGTTTTGGAGAATTTTGTTCCAAATCAGAAGAGTGCAAATAAATTGAAGACTCATTTAAACTAATAGACCTTTTGCGGTTGCACCTGGATTTGAATTTGCACATGAATATTCTCGATTAAAATTTTGACAATTATACTTTATGGAAGGAATTATATTAACTTCAACATTTGTCCTGGCCTAACAGCATTAAACCGGATTAACTTGACTTCAGTTTCTACCCTCTTCAACGCAATTGAAATGTATTTATTAATTGAAATCATTTTATTCTATTTCGATGTACTCTTTCTTACTGGGTTGCCCACGAACATCATTATTATATGAGTTGTCCTCTTTTAATTTATTTAGAATTTCTGAAGCTAAACGTTATCCAGTGTTTTCATGGGACTCTGTGAGGTCAATAAAGCTATCCTCTGCACTTACTCTTTTGTGTTCATCTATGTGAATTGAAGCGGTGTTGCTTCCGTAGCGTGGCTATTCTTGTTTGAAGGAGTAAGCAGAAAGAAAAATAACTTCATTGATAAAAAGGTGCTCAGTATGATCTCGTGGGTCACAGCCCTCTATCTCAATGGGGATAGAATGGAGAACTTTTTCATCAAAACACCTCGCGATTTTCATAAATTTAACGAGAATAGAAGAGCGAGTGGAAGAAACCGCAGTCTCTTTGATTCACTCGCTTTTCCATTCGATTGTTATTTTATGAACCCTCTGATTTATTAAAATCCCCGAAGGATAGAAAGGAGGGCAATTTAGGATCTATGTTTCTTCGCGCCTTTATAGTGAATCCACAGACTCAAAGGAGTGAAGAAAAGTTTTTCCGTGAGCCTTACCTAGAAGAGGACCACAGTCCTCGGCTTGAAGCAGACAAGTGATTTTCAACCGACGCGTTTTCCCAACTGTGGTCACGCGATCTCTCCCCCCCCCCCCCCCCCGATCGTCCCCACTTATGGCCACGAGGCGTTTCTTGCGCCTTCCTTGAATTGCGGATAGCGATTTAAGACTGTTAGGATTTTCGCTTACTATCCTGTCGGTAATTGCTTGCCGATATTTTACCGTTGCGCGATATGTTATCTGAGGCAGCCAGAGTGCCTCAGAATATAGCGTATGAGATCAGACATTTGTTATTTTCGCAAGGAGTCAATGAAGCTCGCCTCTACATTTACTTTTTATTTTCATTTATGTAAACACGGCGTATGAGTTCAGACATTTGCCCTTTTCGCGAAATGTCCTGTGTACAGTCATACAAAATAGAGAAATATTTAGCTTTTGATGTTTTACCTATCATCACATTCGAAACTCTTTTGCCCAATAATTCATTTACTTCGTTTTTAATTTTCTGAGAAAAATAAAATACAGAAGCTTTTTTATATTGATTGGTACTGACATTTAAAGTTGAATTATAATTGCTAGCAAATTCTACTTATTCAAATACTATATCTGTTTGAGGATTTCCAATTTCTTTATCTGATTGCTTAAGCGCCAGATTGTTTATAGCAAAAAATAAAATAGCGACAACAAGGACTTTTGAAATTTCACGCCATTTCTTTTTTTTCTACTTCAAATTGACTAACTACGTATCATCAATGAAGGAATTATTTTGGCTATATTTTTAGAAAAGCTTCCACTTAACATAATTATCACGGTGAGCAAGAGAACTTCATAGCAATAGAATTTTGTTAAAATAGCCCAGATGTAGGCTCCTGAAGCTACGGCCACCATCGCTCTCGGAAGGTTACAAAATTAGTGCACTGAGTTACATAAACTGTACGTTAGAAAAAGGAACTTGATATTAAATTTAGTCTCTCAACAAATGGCTGCGATTGCATTCACGAAGGTTGAAACCAAATTGGGGAAAAAAGCCCGAGTCAAAAATCCGACCGACACACTACGCTACTACCTTTCTCCCCACCACCGGGCGAGAGGGCTCGCGCAAAAAAGCGATTCAAATACGAATATACTTTGAAGGCGATTTTAATAAAAATCAACAGCAGCAAATAAATTATTAACCAACTTTTTCTGTTTGAACAACAGAATTGCGTATACCTTTTTTTAAAATCTAGTTGGAAATACCTGAATTGCCACGTGGAAACCATGTCTAAGCATGTGCATTGAAACACTTATTATTACATAGTATACAATAGGGAGCACTCCAAACTAAAAAATTACATCCGTTTTTGTCAATCTCTTAGGTTTTACGAGATATTTGCAGTTACCAAAAATTTTTGAATTTGAACGTGAAATTTCGCCAGAATATATTCAGTTGGGATATATGTAATTCGCGCTTTCACTATGTTTGCACATCGTGTTGGTACCATTTTAACATGATGTGTTAACGCCATGTTAGTACAACGTGCTAACACGCTGTGCCTGCGTGGTGCGCACTTACGTGATCATCGCGTCGTGCTGTTAGAGTGATAAACACGTGCTAAAGATAACTTCATGCGCACAATTGTTATCTGGCGATATGATTGAAAATTACTACCCTCACAACAATAGGATATACCGGGATTTCCCATTCGATCCCATTTATCTCCCAAGTTGTCTCAGGGATAAACCGCCGGATATCCTGCAAGGCGGAGATTGGGATATCCCAAGAATATCCCCAGGATATCTAGCATTTCCACTGGACGGTTTTAGGATATTCAAATATCCCAAGTATTTATGTATGTATGAAATCTGATTTTGTGGAGAATCTGGTTTTTCTCAGGCAGTTAGCACTCTTAGATACGTAATCGTTCGTGATTTTCGCTTAGTCTTCTTTTTTACTGCGTTTACTGTCGAGCGGGAGGTTAGAGATTGAGAATGTGTGTGAAAATCAGATTATATCGAAAGTTCTGTCATAGAATTTTTATATGGAATTGAAATAATTTTAGAAAATATTTAAAATTTTATATGGAATGAACACAAACAGAACATTTATCAAAATTTGAAATGCAAACTCTTTATTGTACAGTGAGCAAATTATTGAAATTAAGAACTACACCAGTAATTAATCTGGATACACATTGAAGATCAATGTTCAATCTAAAAACACAAATATTCGAAGATACTGGACTTTTCGGAATTCGATGAAGTGTGCTCATAAGGGTACACTTGGGATGTATCTGAGAATTGTATGAGAAAAATGCATTTACTTACATACTTCTTGTAAATTTCCCAAGTGTAGCAGAAGTACACTTGAGCACAGTTCATCGAATTTGTATTTGTTCGCTGTCCTTGACTTTTCGTTCTTTCACTTTTATTCAGACTCATCAAAAAGTAGTTCAGATTTTCCGCTAAGCCCCATCAGCGGCGGATCATGAGGAGTATGCGCCCTGTTTACGATAGAAAGTCTACATCTAAATTCGACTGTGGGTAACCGGAGGCGCTCACATAAGAATATGTGCAATTTTCCTCTCGCTTGGCTAAAAGTCCAAGCAAACGCGAGATGATATTTATGACCTTTGTAGGATCGAATACGTCAACCATTGCCTGTGATCTTGTTGAGAAAAAATATACAAAAGAAAATTATCAAATCACGGAGTTCAGATTTAATGCAAAATTTAAAACAAAATTGCAAATCGGATCAAAATTGTAGACTGTAGATTTCTTCAAACAATGAAAGTGTGTTAGGATGGACCCTGCGAGGGTGCGCAATTCAAAATTGTCAATGCTCACTGTCACAGTGACTATGCGTTATGTATATGTTAGGCTCCCTACACGAAAACGCCCAATGTGCGTTTAAACCGCACGCACCTAGGAATGGGCATTTCTAAATGCCCCGAACTAAAGCTGGGTCCCAAAAAACAAGGTTTTTCGTTCTCCATTTTCAAGGGTCTACTTTGACCTGTTCCCAGAAGGAGGGCGACGTTAGAAAAAAATTGAAAAAATTCACAGATATTCTCTGAAGATTTCTGAATGCAATGCATTTTTCAAAATGCTGAAATATTTAATGGTTTACTTTTTACTGTGATTTATTTACAAAAACTTTATCTTGAGAACGAATGAAGATAGGAAGCCGTTTAATGGCTCCAAATCTGCAGTTTTGTCAAGCGATTGCAGTGCAATAATTAATATAATAATTCAAGAAGCAAGCCAAATGCCCCGAAACAGAAGTGGTTGAATAAAGCAGGGCCGTCTCAACGTCTTCAAGATGCATTTACAGAGCGGGTCCTCAGAAAATCGAAACCCAATTGCGAATATTAACCCGATTAAGAATATTTTCAGTAGCAAAATTTCTTAAAAATAACTTTCTTCTAAAATTCCTACAATAATGGATATTTTTTAATCTGTCTTCAATTTTTTTGTGAAATCCACATTATTTTATAATGTTTCAGAAATCTTCATAAATATTCATGGAAGCGTAATTTTTCAAAATGAAAAATTATTAAAAATTTTCCCAGGAATGTTTACAACATTTTTATATTGTTATGAAACCTTCAAAAATCCTTAAGAAACTTGAAAAATTTATTTTAAATGTAACACAGTCTATATTTCGTTCTACATTATTGGAAACCTTTTAAAAACTTAATTTATTTCGGAAATATTTTCAGAACTTCTAAATATCTTTTTACATAATTTGAATGTTTCCTGCAAATTAAAAGTAATTGCCTTCAAATACTGCAGAAAATTTTCTTACTCTCTTCAAACCTATCCGAATTCTCGAAAAGCTTCCAAATTTTATTTCGAAATCTAAAAAGATTTATGATTTGTTGAAATTTTTTTGAAATATTTCCAAACTCTAAATAATTTTTGAATTTTTTCAGAAACTTTACATATCTTTTAGAATCATTCGAATTGTTTCTATTGTTTCAATTTCCGTAGAAATGTTGGTAAAATTTGTTCATTCTCCTCAAACCCTGATTTTTGGGACGTTTTGCACTCTAACTATTGACAAAAATGTTTTCGGACAAAAGTGAACACATCGCTGCATTCGGAAGACCTTAGGCTTTCAGATGCTTTTTATTAGACATTTCAGAGATTTTTTTTGTTCGAGTTTTTATCAAAAAAATTGAGGGGCCTCGACCTTTGAACCGGACATTAGTTGTCTTTAGACACAGAGAACGCGTTTTGATGGAAATAAAAATTCCTTTTTCTAATAAAAAAACTAGTATTTTTGTTGAGACACATTCTGAAGCACAGAATCCTGGTCAAAGTCAAGGATGCAAAAAGCAGGCATCATATACTAGATAACTAATCTTAAAAATTGATACAGAAGATATTATTACTATTGTTATTGTTATGTCAACATTTGCTCAACATTCCAAATTACCAGAGAATATTAATTTTTAACAGAAAAAAAAACGAATTTTCAACCAAAGAGTTTTATTTTTAACCTAAAACGATGAATTCCCTGAAAAAGCCGACGTTGGATCCTACGTCAGATCCTAATAGTTTCCTGCGTCGTAGCCGACGTCTTAACCTACTTAAGATCCTACGGCGGATCCTAATAGGATCCGACGAGATTTTTTTTTAAGTAAAATGTTTATGAACCAATATCTGTTAAATACTTAGTTCTTAATTTATAGAATAACAATAAAGAAAACTATAATATAATATACACTATATATATCGGGACGATACGGGAAGGACGGTGTCATTTCCACCTTAACATGCCGTAACCGCATTTAATGTCAAGAAGTTCCCAGTGATAGTTGCAGAGCGTGTCATGCACACGATGAGTACCTAGAACACATAATATCAGGGTGTTTGACCCACGCAGGAACCACGTATATCTATAGACATAATGCGGCCCTAAGAGTGCTTTATTACCATCTTTGTCACTCTCACGGTGTTGGTCGCGACCCTGCCCTGCCGAACGCTCCAATGGAGATAGAGTCGATTGTCCGAAACGAGAAGTGCCAAATTTTCTGGAACTACGATTTTCGGGCAGCAGTCTCCGTTGCGCACTCGAGGCCTGCCATTGTTCTCCAAGACTTCGAGAAACGAACTATATTCGTGATCGAATTCTCGGCTCCGTCCGAATACAACATAACTGCAAAGGAGAAAGAAAAAGAGGAGAGGTATCAAGACCTTAAAAGAGAGCTACAACGACTGTATCCAAAATATTCGGTACAAGTAATTGTCCTTGAGATAGGTGCTCTCGGAGGTGCGAAACTATCACTGGTTCGTAACCTTAAAGCCATACCCGCGTGCCAAAAATATGCCAAGGCACTTGCGAGATGGATGCAGAAAGCTGTCATCCTTGGGTCGCTTCGTGTCCTCAAGACACACGAGGGTTTCGCCGGCCTGTCGTTGTGATTTCGTCGTTGCCTATGACCACCCATCTCACGGTTGTGAGACGTGGCCATGGGTGTGATTTACCGCGGTGCTACTGGGGGCTATTGACATTTTTTGGATGGCAGTTGCTCTTAGTGGAACCCTGCGGTAGTTGTTTAACTTTAAAAAAAATATATATATATATATATATATATATATATATATATATATATATATATGTAAAATGGTGTTTATCAGGTCGTTAAATTAAAAGCTTTAAAATGCCAGGTAAAAGAAAATGTAGAACTGTGAAAATTATTTAGCACGAAGAACACAAGAACGCCAGTCTAATCAACGTTTTCAAAAGTCAAAAAATAATAAACAAAGGTTTTGTAAGGTTGAATGTTTAAGAGATTGAACGGTGTTTATTAGATCGCATTCATACATTAAACGGTGTTTATCGGGTAGGCGAGATAAAGAGATTTTTTAAATGCGATTAACAGTGGACAGTCTCATGAGATGTTCACCATCTTTTTTTTTAGTTTTTAACCTTCTAGTAAATGCGTAGGAAAAATAGTTTAATGTTGAGGAGATTTAGCGGTGTTTATTGGGTGGCATTCATACATTAAACGGTGTTTATGGGTTCCGCGAGATAAAGAGATTTTGTTTAATTGGATTGATACAGAACAGTGGAACTTATTTAGCATGAAGAACACAAGAACGCGAATCTAATTAACGTTTTCAAAAGTCGAAAAAATAATAATAAACAAAGGTTTTGAGAGATAAAATTTTTCATAGATTTAACGGTGTTTATCGTTTGGCGAGAAAATGACATTTTATTTAATGGGACGAATAGAGGACAGCATCCTGAGATGTTAACTACCTTTTTTTTGTTAACCTTTTAGTAAATGCGTGGAAGGAAAAATACATAAAACGTGCTTATCAGGTCGTCAAGTTAAAAGGTTCAAATTTTTGTTTAATTGGATTGATACAGAACAGTGGAACTTATTTAGCATGAAGAACACAAGAACGCCAGTCTAATCAATGTTTTTAAAAGTCGGAAAAATAATAATAAACGAAGGTTTTGTAAGTTTGAATGTTTATGAGATGAAACGGTGTTTATGGGATCACATTCATACATTAACATGTGTTAATCGGGTAGGCGAGATAAAGAGATTTTTTTTGGTCGGATTGATAGAGGACAGTCTCCTGAGATGTTCGCCACCTTTTTTTCAGTCTTAAACACTGAAACTTACACTGAATCTGTATTGATATTATCCAAGTTTAATACATGCCATGCAATCTTGAAAGAAGATGATGGAGATTCGCATTGAGTGATTAATGCGTTTATATTATATTTAAAATAACTGCGAGCAGTAAGCGACCTCCTAAACACCCTTACGTAACCAATTTGCACATCATAAGAATATATATATATAGACTTTCTGAAAAATATGTTCAAAACTATTTAAGCCACATACAGTCTATGGCTTTAGAAACAATATTAGCAACTTGTTACTGATATTATATTCGTTTAACGATTTCAGTCCTCTAATTCCAAATGTAATTAGGATATTAGGTATCCGGAACAAATCGAAAATTCCCTGTTCATAGGAACCATGAATATTCTGATATATGCAGAATCCGTATTGACATTCTCCAAGTTCATTAGTTATCATGCAATATTCCGAGAGGCTGATAGACAAAGTCTGTCCAGAACAAATCAAAAGACCGCTGTTCATAGAACTCATCAGTATGCTAACGTGAGGGGAATCCGTGTTGATATTCTCCAAGTTCAATACATTCCATGCAGTCTTAAAAGGCGATGATAGCGATTCGCAGTAGGTGATTGTGGCGTTTTTAATTACTAATAACTGCCAGCGACGAGCGACCTGTAAACACCCTTACGTATCTAATTCGGACCGAATAAGAACCTACACATACTTCCTGAAAAATATGTGTAAAAACACTTAAGCAGGCAGCCGATGAGTCTAGGGCTCTGGAAAAACCTAACATCCTACTACTAATAGTATATTCTGCTAACGAAAAAGTCTGTCCAGAACAAATCAAAAGGTTGTTGTTCATAAAACCCACCCATATGCTGACGTAAGGGGAATCCGTATCAATATTCTCCAAGTTCAATACATTTCATGCAGTCTTCAGAGAATATGATAGCCATTCACTAATTCGCACATTATAAGAACCTATGTACACTAACTGGAGAATATGTCTAAAAACATTTAAGCAGGCAGCCAATAAGTCCATGGCTTAAAGAAATCTAACATCCTATTATTGATACTATATTCTGCTAACGACTTTACATACCTAATTTCAAACGTAATTATAATATCACATGTGTGGAACAAATCAGCTGATGGCTGTTCATAGAACCCACCAACATGCTAACGTGCGGGGAATCCACATAGATATTCTTCAAGGCCAAGATATGTCATGCAATATTTCGAGAAGCTGATAACGATTCGCATTAAGTGATTATAGCGTTTTTAGTTAACATTAACTGCCGGATACGGATGACCTGCTAAACAACGTTGCGTATCTAATTCGGACCTAATAAGAACCTATATATACTTACTGGTAAAAATGTGTACAAACGTTTAGCCAGGCAGCTAATGAGTCAATGGCTTTGCACAATCTAACATCTTATTACTAATAGTATATTCTGCGAGCGACTTCAAGTATCTGATTTCAAACGTGATTATATTATCAGGTAATTGCATCATCACTTACATTATCACTTAAAGTCGTCAGCGCAATACAATATTATTTATGGAATGTTAGGTATTTTCAAATCCATAAACAGATTGACTCTCCGCTTAAATGTTTTTACACCAAATTTTCAGTAAGCATATATAGGTTCTTAGTGGGTCCGCATTATATACGTAAGGTTGTTTAGCAGGTCGCCCACCGTTAATAGTTATTGATAATTGAAAACACCGTAATCATTTAATTCGAATCGCTATGATCTTCATTCAAGATTGTATGACATGTTTTGAACTTGTAGAATATCAATACGGAATCCCTGTACGTTAGTATATTGATGAGGTATATGAGCAGCGATCTTTTGATTTGATCTGGATATGAGATAATATTGTTTCGTTTGAAATTCGAGAATTACAATCGTTAACGGAATATAATATTGGTAATAGGATGTTGGGTTGGGTGACGGACAACTGTGCACGAGCACAGATGAGCACTCTCGACTGTGCACGTCTCAATCAATGTCATCAGTAGGGTTGGGCAAAAAGCTCAAAAGCTCGGATGGGGCGGGCTCAACTTTTTCGGACCGGGTTCTAATTGTTTCGGGTACTCGAAGATTTCGAGAAACCGACCTGTATTGGGTTCTCTTCACCAACCGGGTACTCAAAATTCAAGAAATTTACGGAATTCAGGGGAATTACAGAATTCAAATAATACAAGAGGTTCACGAAATACACGGAATTCACGTAATTCATGAAATTCACGGAATTCAAGTTATTTACGGAATTCAAGGAACTCACAGAAATCAACGAATTCACGGAATTCAATGAATTCACCGCATTCAAGTAATACAAGGAATTCACGGAATGCAAGGAGTTCACAGAAATCAACCAATTCACAGAATTCAACGAATTCATGCAATACGAGGAATTCGTGGGATTTAAAAGATACAAGGAATTCACGAAATGCAAGGAATTCACGAAATGCAAGGAATTCACGAAATGCAAGGAATTCACGAAATTCAAGGAATTCACGTAATTCAAGGAATTCACGGAACTCCTTGAGTTCCGTGTATTCCTTGTATTCCGTGTATTCCCTGAATTCCGCAAATTCCTTGACTTCCGTGAATTACGTAATTTCGTTCAATTCTGTTAATTCCTTGACTTCCGTAAATTCTTTGAATTCCGTAAATTCCGAAAATTCTTGGAATTCCGAAAATTCCGTAATTTCCTGCAATTCCTTGAGTTCCTTGAATTCCATGAAATCCTCGAATCCATTGAAATCAAATCACTTTTGGAATTTCCGGACCCGAACTTTTCGGGTACCTTTCGGGTATCTAAATGCACGTCTAAATTTAGACGTGCGCAGATGGCTTGGTGCATAGTTGTACTTGTGGCCAATAACGTGCACAGTTGTGCATGTGGCCATTGACGTGCACATACGGGCTCGTGTAAAGTTGCTCCGTGCACAGTTGTACCCTTCCCTGTTGGGTTTTTGCAAATTCATAGATTCATTGAGTGCGTGCTTAAAAGTGTTTACACTTTTTTTGCAGTAAGTTTATATATAGGTTCTTGTTAGGTCCAAATTAGATACATAAGTGGTGTTTATCAGGTCGCCCACGACCTGCATTTATTTATATTTAAATACGCCACAATCACTTATTTGAATCGCTATTATCCTCATTGAAGATTGTGTGAAATGTACTGAACTTGGGGAATATCAATACGGCTTGCCTGTACTTTAGCTTATTGATGGGTTCTATTAGCAGCGATCTTTTTGTTTGTTCCACATACGTGATCTTATCGTTACACTTGGAATTAGAGACTTAAAATCGTTAGCGGAATGCAACATTATTTATAGAATGTTAGGTCTTTCCAAATCCATAGGCAGATTGACTCTCTGCTTAAACGGTTTTACACATATTTCTCAGTAAGTATATATAGGCTTTTATCGTGTCCACATTAGATACGTAAGGATGTTTAGCAGGTCGCTCGCAGCCTGCATTTATTATAATTTAAAAACGCTATTATCACTTAATTCGAGGCCCTATGATTTTACTTGGAGATTGTATGACATGTATTGAACATGTAGAATATCAATACGGCTTCTCCGTACGTCAAGATATTGGTGGATTCTTTTAACAGCGATCTTCTGATTTGTTTCTGATGCGTGATATTATAATTACGCTTGAAATTATAAACTTATAGCCTTTAGCGGAATATAGAATCAGTAATGAAATGCTTGGTCCGAATTGGATAAGTAAGGGTGTTTAGCAGGTCGCTCACCGCTGGCAGTTATTATTAATTGAAAACGCCATAACCACTTAATTCGAATAGCTATGATCTCTCAATGAAGATAGCATGACATGTACAGTACAGGCCAAAAGTCTAAATTTAAACGTGCATAGATGGCCTGGGGCACAGTTCTGCCTATGCCTAACAACGTGCACATTTGTGCCTTTGGCCATCGACGTTCACAGATGGGCTCGTGCACAGTTCTACCCTTCCCTGTTGGGTTTTCCAAAGTCATAGACTTATTGAGTTCTTGCTTAAATGTGTTGACACATTTTTTTCAGTTAGTTTATATACAGGTATATATATATATATATATATATATATATATATATATATATA
>CAKNYM010025760.1:0-22641 GCA_932195095.1 Andricus curvator | reverse complement strand
TAATGAGCCGAAAAGTGAGGTGATCTAGAAGTCTATTTTTTAATTTTGAATCTTTTTCATGCTCATTTTGCATAAAATTATTCATGATAAAATGGATTTCTGTTCTATCTTAATTTTAAAATTATTAAATAGAGACACTAAACAAAAGATTCGTTCCAATTTGTAGGGTTTTTGTTCATGAATATTTTCTGATTTCTTTTAATTGAGTCTGAATATTTTTAACTCAATTTCTTGAAAGAAATCTTTTTATTAAAAAATTTTGTTTGTAATAAGTTTGCACTAAATATAGCAATTTTAGAAATATATATGAAATATTTTTGGATTATTTCTTTTTCCTATTTGTGAAATTGTAATAATCTAAATGAATTGGATTGAATCACCCAAAAAAATTTCATTTTTGGTCAGTGAAAGATTCAGCTTATTTGTGACGCGAAACGCGATAATCTGGTGCTGAAGAGGATCGTTTGACAATTCTTCACAGATAGTTGTGTTTGGTTTCATTTTTCTAATAACCGTTAAAAACATGAAAATTCTTCTATTTCAATCCCAAAATCTAGTTTCTTTGAAATATTGTTATTCATTATATTCCATAGAAAGAAGCATATGAGAAGATGAAAGAAAATACAAAAGATTATGCCCCCCCCCCCTATCGGAAGTAAAAAGATATCAGATAAAGCTAAAATGCCAATATATAATTCTGTATTTATACCCACTGTTCTGTACGGTAGCGAGACCTGGACCTACCAAGAATAGGATAGGAGCAAAATTAACGCGACTGGCATGGAATTTCTGTGCAATATGTGCGGTAAAACGCTAATGGACAAAGTCAGTACTGAAAGAATCCTTGAAGAATGTGGTGTAGAGGAGACATTGATTGACAAATATGAAAGAAATTCATTCAGATGATTTGGACATGTTGAGAGATTGAAAGATGAATGACTGACGAAATGAGTATATCCAGGTAAAGTAAATGGCAGCGTACCCAGAGGCAGACCTAGGAAAGAATGGTTAGAATGTGTAAATGAGACCCTAATTGCAAGAAATATAAAAAGCCACAGAAAAACAAGAGATTGCATGAGGAAATGCATGGGCGCAAAGGAAGCTGAAGAGGTATGCCAGGACGTGTAGCGACAAATAGTTTATAAGAAATGCACGATGAAGTGTGCCAATGGAGTGAATGACGCCTAAAACGAAAGACGTTGGATAGTAATGGGCCCGAGTAGATAGCTTAACATGGTGACTTTGTGAAACTCTCCGCCTGGGGTGATTACTGCCTGGATCGGAGCAATGTTGCAGAAAGAACGCGTTGTTAAATAAACAACACGGGAAATCTAGATTATTCTAAAAATCTAAACTAAATCCTATGATGACTCCAGTCCACATTATTGGGATTCTGCTCCACTGTGCTCTGGTACAATGTTATGATTTTCAAACCCTACATCACGTAACTGCAAAAAAATTGCAGCATTATTCCTTACTTAAATGCTCTTATTCAATTCCTAAAAGAGGACTTAAGAAACTCCTGGAACATATTTAAAAATCTTTTTCCTTAAGGAAAATTAGATTGATAGATCTGTCTTGGGGATGAATTCGTGCGTCGCGCTACAAGATACGCACGAAGAAATTCGCAAGAAGCGGTACGACGTACGAAAAGAAAAACGCTCGTCTGAGGAAGACTGTAAGCAGAGAGAGCGAAGAAGGATATAGAAAGTGAAAGAGAGAAGTCAAATGGAAAAAGAAATTCACATTACTTTGGGGAGCGATGTCTAGAACCCCTTCTGGTTTGGTCGCGCCTGATTTACGCATGTGCACCGTTTGTCTATCGATTTCCGCAAATTTCGCCGGCTGACGACCGGTGTCGCCACTATCGTGTTGCCACACACCACACGCCACCCAAAACACTTTCGCGTACCGCCGGAACCACTGTGTTCAAGGTTAAGCCACATTTCCGGCGTGTTGCTGCCGGTTTCCGGTGTTTATAGTGATCAAGGCCTCCGGCCAATCGATCGAGGCCCATTTATATCAGTGACAGGCCCTCGATTTTGTGCAAAAAATATTGTGAGCCGTGCCTCTTCCCTTGTTTTTAGCCTCATCCTACTTCTACTTTCCGTCTCGATCACCTTTGTCAACTCGTCTTTTTCTGGTAAGTACCAATCCGTACTGCTCTAAAGTCACGTGAGAGGGTAAACAAATACTTTACACACGCTTTTTAGTTTCTTTATTTTAATTTTAGTAATTAAATATTGAAATAGCTTCCTTGATGTGTGGATCTCATAGAACAAAAACAACCCCTACAAGGTCGTTGAACCTCTCCACTCGGACTTTCATTCTTTTGAAATATGTTGCTTGTCGCTATGAGGGAAGAGTACTTTTGTCTCAAAGGACGGGATAATTGATGAAAGCTGAGTAATTTCGCATGGTGGGAAGACTATGAAGAAATTGAAGAGGGCCAGGAGTTATCGGAGGATGTAATACTAGATGCCAATTTACCAGAAGCCAATTAACGCTATTGGCTTTCGCGCGATTGCTCGTGCAAATTTGCACCTCGCTAAAACTCTGCTGCTATTCAATTCGCGCTTTGAACACGACGCCTTATTCGCCGGAAGTTTAATCATGTGAGCGTGTAAATATTGGCTACGAAACTTTCCGCGGATAGGGATTCACTCTTCGAAAGGGGAAGTTAATTGGGATTCAAGTAAAAAAAAATTGTTAGTTTGTCTGCAAAGGCATATAGGAGTTAAAAAATAAGGATTTTTTTTAACGAATTTAAAACCTAATTTGTTTATATTACTGTGTATGGTTGAATCCCCATTCCTTTTTTATATGAATGAATTAAGGATAAATTGTTATATTTCAGTAATAGATCTCCATCAATTTGACCTCTCTGTAGAAGAATATAATATACATTTTTAAAAAAAGCAATAAGAAAACGTTAATTAGCTTTCTTCTATTTGGGCAAGGAAGAGATCGAAAAATATTCAGAAAATAATGGGATTAAAAGTGATAATTGAATTCACATATTTCATAATTTGAAATTCATTCATTCTGAGATCACTCCAAATAATGCGAAATAGTAAAAACGTTTTCTACATTATTGAAAAAGATTTAGGAACTTGCATTTTTTTAGGTATTGATGATACCTCTAAAAGGTAATTTAATTTTGGAACAATTAAATGTCTGTGAATGTGTAGCAAGATTAACTTGATCTTGAGATTAAAACTACCTTTTAAAAATGATCTCACAGCCGAAAACTAACGACTTCCTACGAATCCCAAAATAATTCTGGAAGAGTACTCTTAACTTCTAATGATTTTTCTAAAGAGATCAAAGGACTTTGAAGAACTCAAAATTCTAAGGTCCTTCAAGCTTCTTTCAACTCTTTCAGAATCCTTTAGGGTTAAATGTTAAAAGTACTTGTGATATAATATGCTTTTTGCATATTCCCTAAGAAATTTCCGCATTGGAGAAAAAGTTACCATACAATTTCAGGAAAGACCTACTATAAATCAAAGAGATACATTCACTGAGAAAAAAGCGGCAAATTACTAAGGGTGTATTCATTACGGAGTATATGTATCTACTTTCTTCTCATCTTATGTGAACTGCACTTCCTCATACATAGATAACATGTATCAAATACGAAATAAATTGCTTCCCTTATTTACCAAAAAGGACATTTTTATTATTGATCTGTATCTCTCACATCTCATTTCTTTCTTTGCATTTGACATGTCATTTTTGCAAAAAGCTCAAACCTGCAAACAAATTGGAAACTGAAAGCACTCGAAATTAAGGATGTTTAAGTATGAAAAAAATAACAATTTTATTGAAGATTTCCAATATAAAATATTTGAAATATTAAGGAATTTCAATTGAAAAGTAGTACCAAAATTAAAAGTTGCAATCCAAGTTTAGTTTTAATATTAAGAAAACGAAGTTTTAAGTATTAGTACTTGCACAATTGTTAATTGAACTTCAATTTAAAGCTTTGAATTTTCAAAGTTAAACTACTTTGATTAAAAAAAATGTAATAGTAAAGAATTTAATAATACTATTATTGGAATGGTTGGATATGAAAAAGTTTGAAAAATCAGTAAGAATATCTACTTATTGTTAGTAATTTTTAAATAAAGCTTGAGTAAAACGTCAGGAACTGTACTGAAAAAGAAGTAGGTGAAATACGTACAACGCTAATAATAATATATAAAAACTTTCACTGAAGTAAACTTGTAGGTGATTTCACTAATTCCGATTTAGACAGTTGTAGGTTGAAGCAAATTGAAAAAAAAAAGAAAACGAGAAAGATCAGAGCACAAAAGTGTTTATTATTTATTATTAACTGTTATTCTTTCGGCATAAAACATTACATACATTCAGTATTAAAACCTAGATAATTCAGAGATCCCGTTTTTCTCTAATAGTTCGGAAACTATAATGAGCTATTTCCGAAAACCCAATTACGAGACTTTTATAATAGTTTTTCTTTTCAACCAAATATCCAAGGAATAGTCGTTTTTTTTAATTCAATGATAATTCAAAAAATTATTTCATGGGCTATTTTCACACAATTTAAGTTTTTGTGTCTTTGATGTTGTAATGTTCCAATAGAAGAAAGTTTAATAACTTATAATTCGCATTGCTAAAACATACTGAAAGGTAAGAAAATATATTTGTAATTCAAAAAAAATGTTTGTAACCAAAGGCATTTTTCCTTTTTTCGAAACTTGATTGATATCAGTTTCTCCCATAATTCGATTAAAAATATTTAAATGATGAGTATTATTATATTGAATACCAATAATATTTCCTATATGCTTGAACAAGCTCATATCAGACGAGTCCCACCTGATAACAAAAATTCTCCAGTGTATAGTTTTGGATAATAAATAATAATATAAAGACACATTTTAGAAAATATAATTTTTAATCAAGTTAGAATTTTTAGAAATATCAACAAGAATATTGCATTTTTTGGATTTGGTTAATGAAACCATTATTTTCAATGAAAAAAATTTTTTCCGCATATATATTTTCTCGTAATTTTGACAGAAATTTTATAGCTCCTAATGATACTAATTTTGCATTTTTTTCCTATAAAAAAACGTAATTTTTGTTGGTATTTCAAAAAATGCCAACTTGATCAATATACAGATAAAACGTTTGTCTTTTAATTACAGGTAAACCTGATAGGATACCTTAACTTTTACACGTACCACAAAAAAATATTTCTCACTCCTTCCTCCCTACCCTCTTATACTATTCTACTATTTTCTTAATTATTACTTTCTTCTAAGGTAACAAGACCGTAACAACATAAAGCGTTTTGTAATATACGAACGGTCCCTTAACAGAAAATTCACTGGATATTATTTGGGTCTGGTTCATGCCGACCCCCGACAAGTCACATTTGTGGTAAGTCACATTTGCAGAAAGTGACATTTGCCGCAAGTCTCATTTCGAAAAATTTGAATTCCACTAAAAAATAGCAAAAAATAGTGGGGCGAATTAAATTATTTATGCGAGCATTCACAGCGGTGTCATCTCACACCTCACGTGACGTTGAAAAGTGGTAGGGGTGTGACCTACATGATTTCTGTTACTAATTACAGGGGTGTCTTCCCGCCCTTTTGCCAATTTTTTTTTTGAGTTAACATTTTTTTGAATGAGAGATGCCGCAGTGTGTCTTGCCGCGAATGAGGCTTGCCGCAAATGTCACTCGCCGCATATGTGACTTGGCGCACTTTAGCTAATTAAAATAATAAAATATAAAATAAAAGTTCTAACAAATGTGCAATTTTCCCAAAAACTCGAAACCTTTTCAATATTCATCAAAACACTTGGATAATTTCAAGTTCTTATTTATTTGCTATGCAAAAAAAAAGTATTATTTCAGGGCTAATTTCAGGTATTAAAATAAGACTCAGAAAAAACAGTTTCGAGTAGTACTAAAATGAGACCACTAGTAGGAACTCAGAATCGTTTGGTTTACATTAAAAATAACAGCATGAAGTTATCATATTAAAAAACAGAACACGCAAATGACACCGTAAAAAAGAGACCTCTAGTTTTAACAGTGCTTTTTAAAAGTAACTGTAACTGCATTGCGCAATTTTTGAATGTCGAGGTGCCGAACATTAGAGGATTCTCCATCTCTTGAAATCCGCCAATAAGAGTGGCTTTTTCGCTTTTTCACTTTTTCACTCTTGGTGGCACTTCCGGTAGCCGTGATGTGGGTAACGCGTTGGGTGCCGATGGCGAACGGAGAATTCTCCAGCTTACTGTTAAGTGGTGCGTCTCAAAAAGAGGGATGTGTGGGAGAGGGTAAGAGGGCCTCGCACGTTAGGTAATTCGAAAGCAATTTGAATTAACGTACACCAGGAGAGGAAAGTAATTACGGGGTGGTGAACGCACGAGCGCTGTCGAGTTTCTGGATTGCACTTACACTTGCCTGGTCTCCTACGTACTGTTAAATACGTAATGCATACATATATCTATGTATGCACACAAAGATGTATTCATGCATATATACAAACGTATGTATGCATATATGTTCAGGGTATATATATCACAGTTTGAGGTTAGGTTGATTAAAATTTGCTATGCAAATTAGACGAGAGTAGGACGTTGGATAGGTTGAGCATGTTGAGAGGAGAAATGCTTGAATGATGCCTTCGAGGGAAGAGAAACTACGAGGACGATCGCTTTCATCCAGCCTTATAAATACCATCGCTTATATTTCACTGTACAACCCGGATTTTCAGGATACGACGACAAAGGAACAAAAATGACTAATGTCCCAGGAACGTGCATCTTACCTCTCATATGTCAACATATATAGTGCGACTTTGGTGAAATTTCATTTTTTGGGAAAGAGGAGACATATTATATATTTTGAATTTTAAGCAAGCTGTCAATATTTCCTATATAAACCCACATTTTTTCAAACTGATATATCTTATCGTAGGTAAAGTTAAAAAGTTCTATCCTAGAATAATCTGTAGTCTGTTGTTTATATTTCAATCTATTCGATTGGTTTTTGGTTTGCATTATGCAATAGAGATAAAAAATATGTCTATCCCATTCTATTCCAACGATAAGAGGATTATCGTCACTCCTGTTTTATTCAATATTGTGGGCATACTCGATACAATATAACTGTTCATATTTCAACGATTCGAAGGACTATATCCAATTTTCTCACAATATGTTCTATTATCTTCCCGATAGTGATACCCATTTTTGTAAATGATTATTTTACGCTATGGCATCCACTTCTATTTAGTTCTACAATCCTTTGACTTTAATCAATTTTTTCTGCGTGATATCTAAGTTTTCCTAATCTTTTCCATTCTATCAATCCTTCTCTTTAAGGTGATATCCATTTCTTTCCTGATATATTCCAAAACTACCTTATTTTGTTCATTCCTATCCTCATTAATATACTGCTTCCATTTAAATCACTGCTTCAACCTGACATATATGAAATGATTGTAGATTTTTGAAACCCAAAAGTTAATTATAGCTTATAAACATTCCTCTATTATGCAGCTAACTAATTCTGTACATTTCTTCCCTAAAAGTGTTATGAACCTGTATTTCATACTGACCCATTCCCCCCATAATTTTTTATAACCTTAACTTAGCTATTTGAAAATTATTTTATTCAATCCATTTCCATCTTAATATATTATAAGCCTATCTCACTTTATCCATTTCTATCCTTATCTATTTTAAACCTGTTTCATCATTTTATGTGAGACAAAGTGATGAAATAGGGGAGACCACCCTGCACTAGATAATAAACCTGCAGTAGATAATCATTTAATAAAAGCACACATATACCTCAAAGAATTATTTCTAATTTTAATTTATTAACACATATAGTGTCCTAACTATTAATTAACTTAAATTAATTATTTTACATACATTAGTATCTTAAATTAATGTTTATCTACTGTAGATTTATTTTATCTGTTGTAGAGTCATCTTCCCTTTGGGATAAAAATTAGGGGAATTGTTGGAAAGAGCAATGGGATTAAGACTCGTTAAACAATGTGAGAAAAGATAGAATTGTCGGAAAGACCCATTAGAGTAGAATATAACAAAAAGTGAAAAAGGTAAAATGAAATTGATTGCACTTTGGTATAGAATTCTTAGAAGGAAGAAAACAAAAACGATTACAATGAACAGAAAAACGATGCATTATTTGGACAAAAAGGAATGCAGTAACGAGGTCGAAAATGATAGAATTTTAGAAGATAAGAATAACGCAAAACAAATTGAAAGCGATACTACAAGAAAGAAATGGATAGAATATTCGGTATAAGAGAAATCTGCTGGAATAGAAGAGGTATAAGACTATATAAGATATAATTATGTTGTAGACGAGATACGAAAAACTTTGAATATAGATTTGCAGAGTTTTGCGAAAACAAACATTAAAAATCCTATATCTAGTTCTAAATTTTTTTAATCGATTCTATACCACTTCTAGTCTAATTTTCATTTCTGGTTCAAAATTTCTGTCCATTTTCTATCTTTTCTTTTCCAACGAATTTTCCAGTTCACTTAAGAGCTTCATATTTTTTAACAATGTCTACTTATGGAAGACAATTACTATATACATTAAATTTAAAGTTTTAAAGCATCTGAGTAAAATTTCTCTTAGATGACTATGCGGATACAAATATACAAATTAACAATCCAATTGCATTATTCGCAAATAATGTTAATATATTTTACACTAAATGTACGCACATAAGTAATAACCCGAAATTACCTGTAAATGAAAATTATGTAATAATTTTTGTTAGTTTTCATTATAGATATCATAATATTTTATACAATGTATATGATATAATATTATATATAATAAAACAATATAATATTATATATTATATAATAATATTTTTATTTATTTAAATAACTCAAATTTGATGCAGGAATATATTTTCGTTATTAATTGTAAATATTTGAAAAACCATTAATGCTTTCTCTATATGGGGATGTAAATATGTTTTCTAATTACAAAATATGTAGGTCTTTAAATATGTAGGCCTATACGATCACTACAGGACTTAAAATTTTACAATTCCATCCACCCTAACAGAAGTATCTTTTATATTTGTAATAAAAACAGAAAGGCTTAACCCAATTTAAGATTAGTTTGACGTTCACTAATCATTATGTAAAAAAGCAAAGACAGATATAAATATACTGTGGGACGAAGTTACTGTAAATTAATGTATTTATTTAAATTTAAAAAAAAAATTCCGGTACCGGGAATCGAACCCGAGCCTCCTGGGTGAGAGCCAGGTATCCTAGTTTTTTTTTTTTTTTTTTTATAAAACAATGTTTATTCAAGAGTATTTACATGATATATACATTACATACAGTGTGTAGCGTTACATAAAACATTGGTGGAAAACACGCTTAACATTTTTCAAGAGGTAAAAAATGTTCCAAACGGCCTGTCATTAGGCACTCGCAGAATCATCGGTAAAAAATAGTTTAAGGTTTGTACATTTCGCTGCTTAATTCTAGGGTACAATACGGTGTACAATTCTTATTTTATGAGGTTCACAGGTAACTAGAAAAATTTGGTTATATAAAAAACTAGTTATGCTATTTCTTTTTCGCCGTTTATGCGAGCCACCAATATCGCTTGGTGTTAGATCTATGATTATCCTTTGTGTCTCTCAGAGGGATGCTAGTCGAGTATCTGATTTTTAAATTATTGTTCAGGTAGGTTTCATTCGCTTTATGAATTAGTTTTTTGTCAAGTTTGTGCCTATATATATGATAAATGACGGGAATATTATTAACATTTTGCAAATAGCCTTCACTATCTAAGTGTACAAAAGCTTCGGGTGGTATGTATCCCGTTTCTCTCGCTTTTTCAAAGTAGATGGGGTTTGGATAGAACGGTCCCGAGATTAATGAATTTTCGTTATTTGAGGCTGCGCTAGCGATATGGTTCCTAGTTAGCTTTAAGATAAAATTATCAATCCGCGGAATATTTGCTCGGTCGTACAATTTTTGGTTGGAATAGTGTCTTTTATAATTAGACTCCGGCGTTTTGTACATTTTGAGACAAGCTCTAAGGCAATTTCTTTCGAAAACTCTTAATTTTTCCATTGACGCAGGCGCTATGTTAAACCAGACCTGACACCCGTACGTCATTATGGGCCTTATCAGCAGTACATAACAAAGTACTTTAACTTTTGGGTTCAAGTGAGCCGAATGAAAAAGATGTTTTGCATTGAAATAAGCTTTTTTTGCTTTATCGCATGCTTTTTCTACGTGAGTATCGTGCCTTAGCCTATCATCGAGGTAATCCCCCAGATATTTAACTACGTTTTTGTGCTCTAGAAAATGATCTCCATTTTTACTTGATTTGATTTTAAATTCGCGCCAAACCTTGAGGTATTTTTTACTAACTTCGTTCATGTTTGGTCTGAACAGAATTGTCTCCGATTTATTGAGATTACATTTTAGCCTCCATGTGTCAAAAAAGAATAGCATTTTCAAAAATATATCTTGGAGATCGGCTTGAGCCTGGCGTGGGCATTTACTGACGACGTATATTATTATGTCGTCAGCAAATCCCAAGCCCTTCTTTCTAGGCTCAGCATTCAACCCAAAAGACCTCAACAAATCACATATGTAGATATTAAAGAGAATGGGAGAGTTTACTGCTCCCTGCTGTAGTCCCTCACTGAGCCCGAATGTCAGGTCCGACTTGCCGTCGCTATCGAAAACAAACAATTTCTTGTCGCGCAACGAGTTCCATAAAATCTTTATCAGATGTTTGGGAAAACCTTTCTTTAATAATCGAAAGAATAGCCCATCCAGCCAGACAGTGTCAAAAGCCTTCTCTAGATCAACGAGGCATGCCCCGACAAATTTCTTATCGTTTAAAGCCCAGCAGATGTCGGACACAAATTTGCTGATGGCGTGTATCGTTGAGTGTTTATATCTAAACCCGAATTGCGTGTCCGGTATTATCTCATTTTCCAGACAGTGCCTTAATATAGATTTGTTTAATACAATTTCGAATATTTTGCTAATGTTCGGTAAGAGACTTATCGGTCTATAGTTTTCTAAGAGTTTATCGTCTTTTCCTTTCTTTTTCAGCGCTTTTACTTTGGCTATTTTCCATTTTTCTGGGAAATGGCAGTTATTTAAAAGGTTATTGAAAATTATTGTGTACTCGTGTAGAATGACATTTGGTAACTTTCTTATTGCAATATTAGGGATTCCGTCCGTCCCTGATGACCTCTTATTATTATGATGTTTTAAAATTCCTTTTAGAGTTAAAATGTTACAAAAATAATTTTCATCTGTCTCATAATGAGGGTTTGAGGCAGGGTTATTGTCACTAAACTGAGTTAACGCTTTGTTATTATCTTTATCGGCTTTTATTTCTTTTTTAAGTTCATCTACCGTCTTTTTGACAATGTTGTTTATACCTTCCCTGTTCATGTTTCTATTTTGATTATTAATAGAGGCAAAATGCGCTCCTAGCAAATTAAGTTTGTCTTTTTTATCGGTTATAATGAAGTTATTATTATCATCTGTAGGTGTTGTATATTTGTTTATTCTTGCGGCGTCTATTAAGTTAATTTTGTCCTGTGTGATTATAAAATTTGGAAAATCAGTTTCAATTTTAGATCTGAATATTCTATTTATTTCAGGAAAGAGATTATTATTATCATGCAATGAAATGTTTTTGATTCTGTTGTACCAATAGTCGTTAATGTTTTTATTAAATAATTTGTTAATTTCAATTTTAACCTCCCTTAAAAGGAATTCGTGCATTCTAATTTCCTCAATTTCGATATTTCTATGTTTTTTAAGCCGGTGAATTTTCGATAATAATTGGCTTTTTGATTTTTGTAATTTTTTAACCCTAGGGCATATGTACCTTTTGACTGAGTCGAAGTTTTTATAGCTCGGTGTACAGGCCTGTAACGCCTGCATGATTAATCGGTCGAGCAAATCTATGTGCTGTTCTATTTCTCTGTTACTAAGATTTCTGTTTTCAGATAAACCCTCAGAAAATAAATTAAGGTGTTTCTGAAATTCTTCCCAATCCGTTTTATTAAAGTTTAACCGATTTATATTTTCAGCTGGTTCTAATATTATACTTTCTTTGCTATTTAATGAACAGCTGATAAGTATTCCTTTATGGTCACTGTCATAAGGAATTACTTTCAGCTTCGAGTTTATCGAATTTTCTATCTCTATCCTATTATCAAGCATGCACATGTCTAGGTATGAATTTCCTTCCGGAAACGTAGGTTCTGAGGGACCCACTAGTTTTAGTCTATACTTCAAGTCGTTATTTTTGACCCAGTTACTTAGGTATAGGCCTCTAGGATTTTGCTGAGAGTCTGACCATTCAAAATGTCGGGCATTTAAGTCCCCTGCTAGTATGTACCAATTATGCGATTGATATAGTTCGAGTTCGTTAAAGATTATATTTAGATCTTTTGCAAAATTGCTTCTAGTATGTCCTGCTGCATACGCACTAATAATAAATAAATTTTGCTGATTTTGAAATGGAATTTTAATAATTGTGGTTTCAATTATATTGATTTGACTCTTTGATTTTATGTTTACTCTGAAATGCTTGATGTTCTTTTTTATTAATAGAGCAGTGCCCCCACCCCCTCTATTCCCTACTCTGTCGTCTCTTAGTATTATGTAATTTTCGAAGCTAATTTTGTGCCTAAAATTTAGTTTTGTCTCTCCTATCAAGGCAATGTCTGGTTTGTATTTATTAATTGATTCCAGCAGATTATATCTTCTTACATTTGAAACAATCGAGTTAACGTTTACAGCAAGCAAAGTTAAGTTTTTTAAGTTTAATTTAATTGTGTCTGAATCGCAGTTAATGTTAGTGTGAAAGTTATTAAGGCTCATCGTCCAGCAGAGTCTTGTATATGAACTCTATTTTGTTTGTGTTCTCAGAGATTTGTCTCCTAACACTGTCCAGCTGGGTGGTCATGAGTGTCATTATTTCAGCTTTGAATGCTGTCAGTAGGCACTCAAGATTTTCGAGTGTTTTTTGCACAGGCGGGTCACTCGGTCTTGTGGAGGTCTGGGGGTTGAGGATATTAGCAAATGTAGTCCCCGGCTTCACGTAATTCGCGATTTTATTTAGTTTGATTTCTCTCTGTTCTTTTATTGATTGTATTTTTTCTTTTATTTTTTGTTTGATTTCTCTCGATTTAGGACATCCTCTGTAGGAGGCCGGGTGACCCGTCTGCTTACATACAACACAGTAAATTGAACTTTTTTCAATCTTATCGGCCGCGTTTATTTTGCATTCGCCCGGCCCATGACCTTGGTCACACTTGACACAACGATATCCTCTGTTGCAGTACTTAGCAATATGCCCTATTCTTTGACAGTTAAAACACTGTATGCCCTCCGTGCGTCTGATTTTTTCCCATGATACAACTTGATTTGCTAATCTTTTAACATTTATTAAATCGGTCGACCTGCTATCGCTCGTTAATGAGACTAGGAACGCGTCTCCTCCTCTTTTTGCGCGAAAGAATTCCTTTAGATTTATCTTTTTGATTTTTAGTATTTTTACAGTGACTAGCCCTAATTCCGCAAGTTCAGACTCAACATCTGTTTCATTATAGTCCCCGGCGATGCCCTTTAATAGCCACGAATGAACTTTTTCGGTTTTTGGAGTTCTTGTGAAAAAATCGACATTTTTTTCTTTCAATGTTTTAATTACATTTCTAAAAGTTTCGATGTTAGACACATGTAACGCTATTTTTCCCGGCGCAATGTTTTTAATGATGAAGTCGCTAACGTTAATTTCTTCTTTAATAAGAAGCTCGTTTACCTGTTTTGCTTGTGCGTTGTATACATAAATTGGCGGTTCTTTAGACTTGAAGTTAGACTTACCCTTCGCCGATGAAGGTTGGAGGTCTCTTGCCTGGTGATTTGCGCCTCGTCCTTGTTTGCTTGTTGTAGCCGAGTTTTTCTCCGCTGTTGCTGTTGCGTGTATCTTTCCGTCGATGATTGTATTTGCTGCTTTTTCTCTCCGTGCTGAGGTCTGTCTTGTGTCTTCCATCTCAACCAGGTTTTCGTCGTCGATACCCAGCAGTTGGAATGGGTTTGGGCTGGCGAATGGAGACATTTCATTATTTAGATTATCCTGGATTTTGCTTTTCATCGTGTCCGATGTTGGCTTTTCTTCCTCTATGACTTTCAGGTTAGGTCCTGCTGTGATGCTGATATCAGCTGTCAATGATGGAGCAGCTGATATGGTTGTCGGAGTCTCCGTTTCCTCTGCGTGCTTAATAGTGTTTGTGGAGTCATCTGTAAACGATGTGTTTAACTTCAGAGTTTCTCCCTTTTTTAGGTTTAGGTGATCGGCGGGCTCAGTTGGTTTATTTGCTGCACTTTCCTTTTCTATGCCTGTGAATAGATTAGTAGCACTCTGCCTTTTCATGGCTTGGTTTTTTTTCGCCTTTTTTGCATTAAGATTTGGCTTTGGCGACGCTTTTCCAAATTTTTTTAAGGCGATTAAAACTTTCCTTCCGTTCGCCTTATCTCCAAGTGAACCACTTCTGAGGCTGTTTAAAAGAGTTTCCTCTAACTCATGCTTAAATCCTGGTGTCAGTGGCGCAATCTGCGTTGAGAACCCTGCCGTACTTGTACTGGCGGAGAACTTCCGTTTTTCTTTGTTCGGGCTCGACATCTGCTCCTGTGGTGAAACCTGTTATTGGCACTGTGGACCCCGTGGCTGTGCTGTGTATCACATGGAGATGCCAGGCGAGGACGCCATTTTGGAACGCCGCCCGGCGAAGTTTTCCTTTGTGAAGACAATTTTCCTTTGTGCCTACAAAAATCACTGAATGATCACTTCGAGCACTTCCCTTGCAATTTCCCGTGGGTACACTTTCAGTTCCTGGATCGGGTCGTGCTAGGACCTGTTTGCCCTTGCCGTAATACGTACTGCGTACGGCGTAATTTTGCAGAACGCCGAAACAAAGGCGCCACGCGGGGACGCCGCCCTGCGTGCCTTTTTTTTTTTGTACACGTTCACTGATTTTTTAATTGTATCACCTCACTTAATGTTTTCGTAGGTACACTTTCTCCGCTTTTTCAGCTTTTTCAGCTCAATGACTGGGCCAGCATGCGATGCTAAGGCCCGTGATGCCGCGCGCTTCGACGGGGGACGACACAAAGAGACGCCATGAAAAGGATCGCCGTTATGGCGAGACGAAATCCCTCTTTTCGAAAGCACAATCACTGTGTGAACACTATGAGCACTTCACCCACTGTAATCCTTTGTAGGTGGCACCTTGAACGTATTATCGATAATGACCGAGCTCTTTTTTATCTTTACTAAAGAACAAAGGCCGCGATTTAGAGCGCGCGCGTACAGGCATCCTACCGCTGCGGTGGCCCAAGCGGGACTGCTGCCAGGTATCCTAGCCACTAGACCATACCGGACTGTGAGTTGTCGGATTTGAAGCCATGAAACAATCACGTGGCAATTAAGGTGCATTCTCAATTATAAAATTACACACAATATGAAATCTATAATATAGATTTAATCACGGGTGTTTTCATTTTTGTATTTATAATGTTGTATGGTGCTCATTTGATAAGTAGTACTTTGCACACCAAAAAAAGGTTTGCGGAGCCAAAAAAGCGACTTATATAGCATCCCGTGTAGAAATTTTGCTATGGCCCAGACCAGGCTAAATCTGGCCCAGATCTCGAAAACGGACCTGGGCCCAATCGCTGATGAAACACACGGCCCGATCGGAGCCAGATCTGGCCAACCAATCGGTACCCGACCTGGCCCCGACCAATTTCCCGCTAAGAGCCATTTTTGAAATTTACAATTTCTTATAATTTTGTTCATAATAATAATTTTATAACAAGGTAAATTATTAAAGTGAACTATACTTTTTATTCAAGTACCAAATATTAACGCAAAAACAAACTCAATACATTTTTTAGTCTTTTTGACTTCGTTATTTACAATGTCCGCCACAGTCCTTGGCGGGAATTTCTTAAAAATAATTCTAATTTTGAGTCGAAGCGGGCAGTTCGCAAAAAGAATTAAAATTCTGGAGTAGAACAAGGAATTTTCAAAACAATATTCATTCTGTGTTGAAACGGAATTTTCAAATTTGAATAAATTTTGAGTTGGAACAGGGAGTATTTAAATTTCAACCAATTTTGATCTATAATAATTGGACATTTTCAAACAGAATTGAAATTCTGGACTGTAACAGGGAATTTTTCAAAAGAATTCTAATTCTGTGTTGAAACGGAATTTTCAAATTTAAACAAATTCTCAGCTGGAACAGGAAATATTCCAATTTTAATTAATTTTGAGCTGGAATTGGAAATTTTCGAAAAAACTTCAAAGTCTGCATTGGAACAGGGCACTGTTCAAAAGAAACTTAATTCTTAGTTGAAACGGGTAATTTTCGAAAATAAATAAAATTCTGGATTGGAACAGGGAATTTTTTAATATTAACAGCATCTGACCTAGAACAGTAAATTTCGAAAACAATTTAAATTCTGGATTGGAGCCGGGAATTTCTCAAAAGAAATTTAATTCTGAGTTGAAAAGGGGTATTTTCGAAAAATATCAAAATTTCAAGTTTTTGGAAAATTCCAAATAATTCTCTAAAATATGTAACCATCGAAATCTTTTTTAAACTATAAGCTTAAAATTTTGAATCTCGAATTGAAAAAAATGTTACTGCGCTTCAAATTTTCGAAATCATCAAAATAACTATTTAATTCATATAAAATATCTGAATTATGGATATAAAACTGAAGCTACAAGATAAGAATAACTTAACTATGACCATTTTTCTTTAAAAATAATAACTTTAACTATAAATTTAGCTCTAAAATCGTCAATAAAATTAAAATAAGAATAAAATAGAATTTTGAGATTATGTCGAAGAAAACTGAATTTCTGATACTTACAATCCTGAATATTTATAAGTTCATTTTTAGAGTTATAGATGCTATACTTTATCTTTTAATTATATCAAAAACTAAACACACGTTACTTTTATGTTCTAAAATTCCTTGAACTTGCATTTCGGGTTGCGTTCCACTTTCTTCTTCATCATCTGCATCAATATCTACATAATTTTCAATATATAATCAATAACTTGGGTTAAAATGTATATAAATTTTTTTATTTGTGTAACGTTAATGCAAACTCAAAATATCTTAAAAATATACAATTTATAATAAGTTTTCAAACAAATTTCAATTGTGAGGTTAGGTTTCGATTCAATCAATACGATTTAACGATTTACTTACCCTCGTTCACATAACGAAAATTGTCTAAAGGAGATAACACGCGATGCTTTCGAACTCGTGGTGTACTAGGCTTTGGCATATTGTTTATTGCATTATACACTTAAACTTAGGTAATAAACATGAATTTTATCAACAATAACAGATTTCATTCGACAGCAAGGCAAGTTCCCTAAATTGGAACTAGGTGGCGTTGCAATACTTGAACCGGTCTGGCTCGGGTCTGGGCCATGGAATTATCCCGATCTGGCCCCGAAAATATTAAACCGATCAGGGCCAGATCGGTAATCGGGAAAATATATGGCGATTTCTGCACGGGATAGTAGTATTGATCTGGCATAGTCAACATTTGCATTGAATGGAATTTTCTGCTTACAATTTTTTTATCCGAGTTTGAATTTTTAGTTTAGGTCAAATTTTTCTCGTAAACGGCTAAACGGATTTTGAAGATTCCTACGTTGAAATTTTTGTGTAAGAACATGCATTGCAGAAATCATGCGAAAGATTTAAACCTGATCTTCAATGAATTAAAACTCTGCAACTCTGAAAATTGGTATATACTAGCAGGATACATAAATGCCTGTCACTTCAACTGGCAAGATACTTAGCAAAATGCTAGGGGTTTATATTTAAGCAATTGGGTAAAAAATAACGATCTACAGTTTAGAATAAAAATTTGATGGACCGTCCGAACCCACGTCTAATCCAGACATATGCCTGCATGCTAACAGGATCAATGTGAACAATTTGATCAATCACAAGCTAAAAATAATTATAGCGATCATAAGGGAATTAATATTGATTTTTCTCTGGATGGCATGGATAACATCATCCTGGAACCAGCTCCAAATACCCACCAGTTAAACTTCAATAAAACAGATTGGGAGGAATTCCAAAAGCACATCAGCCAATTTAACGAGGGCCTACCGAAAAATATAGAAATCTCAGTAACGAAGAGATAGACGCGCAAATAAATTTGATTGATCAAGTTATCATGGAGGCCCTAAAAACCTGCACGCCTAGTTACAAGAATTTTGATTCTATTGAAAGATATTTATATCTCAGAATACAAAAATTGCAGAACATAAACAGTAATTTATTATCGAAAAAACACCGTCTGAAAAAAAAACATGAAAATTGACAAAGAAGAAATAAGAATGCATGAATTTATCCTACACTGTTAAAAATAGTATTAAATTTAAAATACCAATGTATATTAAAATTAATATCTCAAGCATATGAAATCCCTATTTAGGTCCGAGTTTATTAAATTTCATATACAATCATGATAATCGCTCAGATAATTCCATTTTACACAAAATCAAAATAAGATTAGCAGTAATTTTCGATTCTTAATAATAAAACATGATACCTTCTTGCAATTAATTAAAAATAAAATTGGATTTTAAGTCGAAAAGTTCAATTACGTAAAGAAATGACAGACCTAACCTACAATCAACTATACTCACATTAAATTTCTACCATTCAGGGCAATTTTTGGAAAGAGTTCCACTTGCACGTTGCACTTTAATCATAAAAAGCAATTCAATCGACGAATTCTAG
The DNA here is from genome assembly GCA_932195095.1 of Andricus curvator. Classification (NCBI taxonomy): domain Eukaryota; kingdom Metazoa; phylum Arthropoda; class Insecta; order Hymenoptera; family Cynipidae; genus Andricus; species Andricus curvator. Next base: position 3,747 of record CAKNYM010025760.1, on the reverse strand, counting down.
ATTGTTACTTCAATTGCGAATATCTGATAAGATTTAAAGAAATAAAAGCACTTTGAGTTTTCAAGCACGCTGCTATACCGACATGTATATTAAATTTAATATAAAGTATACAGCTATTCATATTTTAATGTATATTAAATTTCAATTCCCGTGTATGAAAATGACTTCATATACATTTGTATTAAATTTAATACAGATTTTTCTAACAGTGTAAGAGACGTTAAAGCCGAAATAAATAGTTTATTTAACAAAAACATTAATAATTACTGGTATAATAGAATAAAAAATATTTCCACACACGATAATAATAACCTATCCCTAGAAATAAACAGAATATTTAGATCAAAAAACGAGACCGTAAAGAGAAACTAAATTTGCTAGAAGCACATTTGGCATGAATCAATAATCAAAACAGAAACAGTATAATAGGGAAGGTATAAATAATATTGTTCTAAATACCGTAGAAAAACTTAAGAACGAGATGGAGCATGAGAAAAATATTAACCAAACCATGACCCTCTTCAGTGACACAAATCCTGTCTTTAATCCTAAATATGAAGCAGACGAAGAATATTTTTGTAACATTTATACACTCAAAAAAATTTTTTTAATTATAATAATAAAAGATCATCCGGGAGGGACGGAATCCCAAACATTGCAATTAGGAACTTACCTACTAACATTTTGCATGAATATACGATAATTTTTAACAATATGTTGAATAACTACCATTTTCCGGATAAATGGAAAACAGCCAGAGTAAAAGCACTAAAAAAGAAAGGCAAAGATGACAAACTCCTAGGAAGCTATATAGACCAATAAGTCTCTTGCCAAATATGAGCCAAATATTTGAAATAGTACTTAATCAATCCATTCGACAGCATTGCCAAAAAAATGACATGATCCCTGATACACAATTTGGCTTGAGGTACAAACACTCAACAATACACGCGATTAGTAAATTTGTGTCCGATGTCTGTTGGGCTCTAAACGACAAACAATTTGTCGCGGCCTGTCTTATGGAACTCGAAAAAGCTTTTGATACTGTTTGGCTGGACGGCCTATTCTTTAGACCAATAAAGAAAGACTTTCCGAAACATCTCATAAAAATCTTATGGAACGCCTTGCACGGAAAAAAAATTTGTACTCGACAGCGAAAGCAAATCAGATCTGACGTTCGTGCTCAATGAGGGCCTGCAGCAGGGGGCTGTTAACACCCATATTTTGTTTAACATTTGCTCGCGACTTGCTGAGATCTTATGGACTGAATATAAAACCTAACAAAAAAGCCTGGGGTTTGCTGGCGACATAATAATATATGTCATCAGTAGATGCCTGCACGAAGCTCAAGCCAATCTCCAGGACATATTTTTAAAATTATTATTCTCCTTTGATACCTGGAGATTAAAATGTAATCTACATAGATAAATCAGAAGCAATCCTTTTTAGGCCAAACTTGAATGACTTAAATAAAGAATATTGCAAAGTATGGAAGGACTTCAAAATTAAAACAAGCGAAAATGGGAACCAACACTTAAAACACAAAAGGGTTGTGAAATACTTGGATGCTCACGTCAAACAGGCACTGGAAAATGGGAAAAAGGCCTACTTTAACGCCAAGCATCTATAAGAATTTAGACTCTAAAGTTAAAATTCTATCCTATGTGTTGCTTATAAGGCCGATATTGACGCACGGATGCCAGTCTGGTTTAATATAGGGCCTTCCTCCATGAAAAAGCTAAGTGTCTTTGAAAGAAATTGTTTCAGAGCCTGCTTAAAAATGTACAAAACTCCCGAGTCAAATTATCGACGGGACTATTCAAATAAAAAATTATACGATCGCGCACTGAGAAAAATGGATTATACGAACTGGATAATAGAATTAAAGAATAATACACCGTACAGAAAAGTATATTAGCGCGTATATGCCGTATAATCTATAATATTTTTCTGATATTTGAAGATGTTACCAAATATAATCTCCAGATGCTAAATTCTTATAATCTGGAGACATTAAATTGTGACATCTCAGATTTTAAAATATCCAGGCGTCTGTGTAGTCTCAGATGATACGTCGCATCGTGGCGCGTGTCATATGCATCCATTCGCATTGTAACAAGTAATAATTGAGTTATAAAATGATTATTAGTGCTAAGTCACACGTGATTTAGATTTTGAAAATGGGTAAGTTTATATTTCTTTTCATTACACATTACTGCCACTTGCACAAGTACAGAAACTTAGCCTCCTTTACGTTCGTTTTTGTAGTCTTATGATAGCCACTTTCCTGCTTATTGTGTGTTTAAAAAATTGAAATTTGTTTCCACTTCTACATCCGAGCTCGTCTTTTAAAATTTTGTATAGGTTTATAAATACGCTTGCAAAAATTATTATATATATATATATATATATATATATATATATATATATCTGAGGTTATCTAATGGACCAGGATTCTAATATGAATATTAGATTTTAAAACCTTGGATGATAGATTTTATTATCTCAGATTATGAAGTTTAATAATCCAATATATTATCCTGGAATATCTATTTCTTAATATCTATGGATTGTAGTTCTAAAAATCTGGATCGCTGTCCCATAGTTAATAGTCCAAGATTATATCTGGTAACATATTTTTTATTACCAGGTATAATCCATTTTTCTCAGTGCGCTAATATACCACGTATAGACAACTTTATATTAAAATTAACTAGGAACCACATCGCTAATGCAGCAGGTAATAACGAAAACCCGCTAATTTCGGGGCCACATTATCCTATCCCTGGTTATCATGAAAAAGCGAGATTGACTGGTTATATACCTCCAGAAGCGTTTACACACTTAGCGAAATGTGAATGACATACCCGATATTCATCACATACACATGCATCAATTCAACAACAAAATATTACACAAAGCAAACGAAATGTATGAGAATTTTAATATCCCACGTAGATACTCAACTAGCATACCCCTAAGGGATACTAAGGAGAAACACAGGCACAATACAAAGCGGTATTGGTGGCTTGCATAAATAATTACTGCGCATAAAAATGTCAAATTAGTTTTTATTTTCTGCTTCTCTTTAAATTTTTTTGTTATCAATCAAGATTAATAAAGATAGTACACTTTATTATGTAATAATAGATATGTGAAAAGCATAATTATACATCTTTTTTCTTTTACTATGACGATTCTATGAGCGCCTAACTTAGGCCGATTGGAACACATAATTCTTTTAGCGATATAAGGCAAGCGCTTTTTCTTACCAATGTTTTTACAGCGCTACAGCAAAAATATTTCAATAAACATTGTATAAAAAACAAACTAGGATACCTGGCTCTCACCGAGGAGGCTCGGGTTCGATTCCCGGTACCGGATTTGTTTGTATTAAAATAAATAAATTAATTTGCAGTAAAGTCGTTTCACAGCTTATTTACATCTATCATGGCTGTTTTATATAATTACATCATAAGTATTAACAATAACAAAATTCTGTATACGAATGTTGTTTACTTTGAAGAATAAAATCCATTCAATAGTTCGTTATCAAAATTAGACAATCAAAATCTGACAATCTGTATAAAATGGTCTTTAAAACATTAAACTACTTCGTGTATTTTTTATTAGATTCTAACGGTTGTGAATGCACCTTAATTACCACGTGACTCTTTTATGGCTTCAAATCCTATAACTCAAAATCCGGTATGGTCTAGTGGCTAGGATACCTGGCTCTCACCCAGG
>CAKNYM010025756.1:0-11407 GCA_932195095.1 Andricus curvator | reverse complement strand
AACCATTTCAGTTCCACAATGAAAAACTAGCAAAGAAGGCTAAGGGAATTCACTAAATTTATGGAACTCACAGAATTCATGGAATTCACGAAATTGATGGAATTGATGGAATACACGGAATTCACGGGATTTATGGAATTCATGGAATTCACGAAATTGATGGAATTCGCCGAATTCACGGAATTCATGGAATTTGCGGAATTCACGGAATTCATGAAATTCGCAGAAATCACGGAATTCATGAAATTCACTGAAATCATGGAATTCCTGAAATTCACTAAATTCATGGAATTCATAGAATTCATGTAATTCACTGAATTTGTGGAATTCACGAAATTATTGGAATTCGCGGCATTCATGGTATTCACGGAATTTATGGGATTCACGATATTCATGAACTCATGGAATTCATGGAACTCACGGAATTCAGACAATTCACGGAATTCATGTATTTTAATAAATTCTCGGGATTGACTGTATTCACGGAATTCGAGTAATTAACTGAATTCGCGGAATTAACTGAATTCAAGGAATTCATGGAATTTACGGAATTCACGAAGTATATGGAATTCAAGCAATTGACGGAATTTATGGAATTCAAGGAATTCACGGAATTTATGGATTTCACGGAATTGATCGAATTCGGGGAAATCGCGGAATTTATGGAAATTAAGGTGTTCAAGTAGTTCTTGCTATCCAAGTAATTCACAGAATTCATGGAATTCGATGAATTTACGAAATTCACTGAATTAACGAAATTAATGGAATTCGCGTAATTCACTGAATTCATGAAATTCACTGAATTCTCGATATTCACGTTCCCTTAATTCCTGGGATTCCGTTAATTCATTGAACTCCATGAATTCTTTGAATTCTCTGAATTCATTAAATTTGGTAAATTCCTTGAATTCTGTGAATTCAATTAATACCATGAATCGGACGAATTTTTTGAATTTCATGAATTCCGTGAATTCATCAAAATCCATGAATTCCTTGAATTTCACGCATTCATTGAATATCACGAATTTCGTGAATTCATAGAATTTGTGAATTTCTTGAATTTCGTGAATTCATAGAATTTGTGAATTCCTTGAATTTCGTGAGTTCCTTGAATTCCGTAAATTCCTTAAATGTCGTCAACTTCATGAATTCCACGAATTCCTTGAATTTCATGAATTCCGCGAATTCCGTGATTTCCTTCAATCCTTTGACATCCTTGAATTTCGTGAATTCCTTAGATTGCGTGAATTCCGTAAGTTCGGGGAATTCCTTGAATTCCATCAATTCCTTGAATTACATGAATTTCGCGAATTTCATCAATTCCCTGAATTCCATGAATTCCGTGAATTCCATCGATTCCCTGAATTCCATGAATTCCGTGAATTCCATTAATTCCGTGAATTCTATGAATTCTGCCAATTCCGTGATTTCCTTTAATTCCGTGAAATCTTTGAATTCCTTGAATACTATGAATTTCATGAATTCCATAAATTCCGTGAAATCCTTGAATTCCGCGATTTCTGTGCATTTTCTGAATTCCATGAATTCCTCGAATTCCGTGAATTCCGTGATTTTCTTCAATTCCTTGAAATCCTTGAATTCCGTGAATTGCATGAATTTCGTGAATTCTTTAGATTTCGCGAATTCCGTAAATTCCGTGAATTCCTTAAATTCCATCAATTCCTTGAATTCCATCAATTCCGTGAATTCCATTAATTCCGTGAATTTTATTAATTCCGGCAATTTCGTGATTTCCTTTAATTCCATGAAATCTTTGAATTCCTTGAATACTATGAATTCCGTGAATTCCGTGAATTCAGTGAAATCTTTGAATTCCGTGAGTTCTGTGAATTCCGTGAATTCCACGAATTCCTTGAATTCCACGCATTCATTGAATACCACGAATTCCTTGAATTTCGTGAATTCTTTGAATTTGTGAATTCCTTGAATTTCGTGAGTTCCTTGAATTCCGTGAATTCCTTAAATGTCGTGAACTTCATGAATTCCACGAATTCCTTGAATTTCATGAATTCCGCGAATTCCGTGATTTCCTTCAATTCATTGACATCCTTGAATTTCGTGAATTCCTTAGATTGCGTGAATTCCGTAAGTTCGGGGAATTCCTTGAATTCCATCAATTCCTTGAATTCCATGAATTTCGTGAATTTCATCAATTCCTTGAATTCCATGAATTCCGTGAATTCCATCGATTCCCTGAATTCCATGAATTCCGTGAATTCCAATAATTCCGTGAATTCTATGAATTCTGCCAATTCCGTGATTTCCTTTAATTCCGTGAAATCTTTGAATTCCTTGAATACTATGAATTTCATGAATTCCATAAATTCCGTGAAATCCTTGAATTCCGCGATTTCTGTGCATTTTCTGAATTCCATGAATTCCGCGAATTCCGTAAATTCCGTGAATTCCGTGATTTTCTTCAATTCCTTGAAATCCTTGAATTCCGTGAATTGCATGAATTTCTTGAATTTCGTGAATTCTTTAGATTTTGCGAATTCCGTAAATTCCGTGAATTCCTTAAATTCCATCAATTCCTTGAATTCCATCAATTTCGTGAATTCCATTAATTCCGTGAATTTGATGAATTCCGACAATTTCGTGATTTCCTTTAATTCCATGAAATCTTTGAATTCCTTGAATACTATGAATTCCGTGAATTCCGTGAATTCAGTGAAATCTTTGAGTTCCGTGAGTTCTGTGAATTCCGTGAATTCGATGAATTCCTTGAATCTCATGAATTCCTTGAATTCCATGAATTTCGTGAATTCCATGAGTTCTGTTAATTCCATGAATTCCGTGAATTCCATGAATTCCGTAAATCCCGTGAATTTGGTGAGATCCTGATATTCCGTGCATTTATCGAATTCCATGAATACCTTGAATTCCACAAATTTCGAGAATTCAATTAATTACGTGAATTCCGTGAATGTCCTGAGAAATGATTTACGTTTTTTTTTAATTTTTCGGTTCAACAGGTGTCGAGATATCCAGCCCACAATGTGATACAGAAGTGTTACTGGCTACTGGAAATGTATTGTAAAATTCCAATACATGTGAGGTACCATTGCAGTACCAGCATTTGAGAACTACAACATTTTGTATTGTAGCGTTACCTTACGTTTCGGAAATAAACTTCCAATACATTTGTTGGAAGTTTCGAGCGGAAATTTTTAACAGTGCAGATTAGTATTTTCTGCAATAAGGATTTTATTAAAATGTTTACTTTGTATAGATTTAAGGGGTTATTATCAATTTTTCACATGTTGTGTTATCATTTAACATCAGTTCCATTTTGTTATAATAATCTTGTGTATTAAGGATAACAGTAACGTTACCTTCATCAGCACGTGTTATAAGAAGATCTTGATGTCCTCAAAGAAAGGTTTTAGTTACAGCAATATTTTTATAAATGATTCTATCTGAATCAGAAATTATGCTAGGTTTTTTAGTGTATTGATAATCAATCCGTAACGTGAAAGGACCAAGGGCGTCGGATGTGCCAGACGGTTTCTGAAAAACGTCATTTTGTCATTTCAAATTAATTTTTTCAAAAAAGTAAAGTAGCCCAAATTTTGTATTATTGTTTTTAAAAAAGCACAAACTTCTGAGCTACGCAGAATGCCGAAATTCGATTGTGGAGTGGACCTCCTAATGTTGAGGAATGATGGTGGGGAATGATCATTCCTTAACGTGGCGCCGGGGGTGCAAGATGGTTCGTGAGAAATGACTATTTCGGGATTAGTTCAGGTTCAGGAACCGGGATCTTGATACATAGTGTGCGTGTCTTGTGAAAAATGAGGACCCTCATCGTCCCCTTTATTAAGCGGTCTCGACGTCTTAAGGAGCCCCTCGGCCGCCCTTTTGCACGGTATCCAGATTGAAGGGATCAGAACCCGCGCCGGCAGTACAACTTTCATAACGCCATTTGTCTTCGGGGGAATCCCAAATTTCGCGAAGTCGACGCCCGCCCACTAATGCATCACCAACCGAGAAACCCAGATGCTTACTTTTTATTTTGACCCTTCTGCTAAAATACAGTTCTTTGGCCCTTGAAAAGAATTGCGCCAGAATTGAGTGGTTTATTAAAATTTAGTGCTGGTATTAAAACAAGGGTTTGTTGATATTTCCCTGGCTTTTCAAGTTTCCTCTTTATTGGCCGTTTTTATTGGGCTTTTCCCCTGATTATGTTCGTGGAAGGCATTTAGCAGGACCTAAAATGTTTCAAATCGCGGAATACACTTTTTGTATGCAGTCTATTCAATTCAATTTTGAACGCTTTGAATTCCTAACATCTCAAGTAAATCTATTGCATTTTTAGATGAATAGATACATTTTTTTTAAATTAGTTGAATATTCAACAAAAAGATGAATTTTTAACAAAGAAGATCCACTTTAATGAAGCAGTTAAATTTAAAAAAAAAAGATGAATTTTCAACGAAAAATGTAATTGTTAGACAAAATAAGTGAATAATCAATCAAAGAAGATTAATTTTCATCAAACTGTTGCATTTCTAAACAAAGAAGATTAAATTTCTACCAATATGTTGTATTTTCAAGCCAATAATACGTATTTTGATTTTCTACACAAAAATTCAATTTTCAACCAGCAAATATATTATTGTTTATTACTATTATATTTATAGATTAAAACTTTATTTTTTCTTTAAAATACCTCTATTACAATTATAAATTAAAAGAAAAAAAATGTTGATGTGAAATGAGTATGTTTTTGATGTTGTGAAATGAGTATGTTTTTTACGTTGTGAAATGAGTATCTAAATTGGCTATGGCTATATAAATATATATAAATTTATTATTATATTATTATTATGATTGATGAATAAATAATATTAAAAATTTGATTTTTAATAAAAAAAGCTAATTTTCAACCCAATAGTTCACTTGTCTGCCAAAATAGTTGAATCTTAAGCCCAAAAAGTTCAATTTTTAACCAAGAAGAGTAATTTTCTCCCAACCAAGACGAATTCTTAACAAAATACAAGAATTTTTAACCGAATAGTTGAATTTTTAACTGAAAGAAATCAATTTATAACAACAACAAAATGAATTTTTAACAAAGCGGTTCAACTTTAGAGCAAGTAGTTCATTTTCCAAACAAAAAAAGATTCATTCTCAAATGTAATAGTTAATATTTCAACCAAAAAAGATATGAATTTTAAGCCGAAAATAGTTGGATTCAATCAGAAAAGACAAATTTTAAACAAAATAATTGAATCATCAAAAAAAAAAAGATTAATTTTCACGAAACAGTTGAATTTGTAACAAAAGAATAAATTCCTACCAATTTATTGAAGTTTTAAACCAAAAAGACGAATTTTCTACAAAAAAGTCGAATTTTCATCTACTAAAATAGTTGAATTTGCAACTAAGAAGTTTTATTTGCTACAAAAAAAGACAAACTTTCAACAAAATACATGAATTACTAACCAAAAAAAAAATATTCAACAAATGAGTTCAATTTTCAACGATAAAAATAAATTTTCAACTAGAATGAGGAATCTTTTACCAAAAAATAAATAAAAAGTACATAGAAGTTGAATTTTCAATCAAAAAAGATCAATTAACGAAAAATATATTTTATATTGAAGAAAAGAAAAAAAAAAAAAAGAAAAGAATTCTTTAATGAAAAACACTCGAATTTAGCCCAAAAGACAAATCATTAACAAGAATGGAATTTTTAACCAAGATTGATATTCCAGTCAAGAAAAATTCTTTTTTTAACCAAGTAGTTATGTTTTTAACCATAACATCTTGGATTTCTACGAAAAATATTAATTTTCAAACCAAAAAAATGAATTTTTAACAAAAGAGCGAAAAACGGTTGAATTTTTAAACTGAACATATGAATTTTCAACAAAAAAGTTATTCTTAAACCGCATCGGTAAATTTCGAGCTTAAAAAGATCTATTTTCAACAAGAAATTAGATAGTTAAATTTTCAGATTAAAAAATTTAATTCCAAACAACAAAAAGCGAATTTTTAAGAAAATAGTTCAATTAAAAAAATCTTTTGTTTACCCAGTCGTGGAAAATGATTTCTCAAAGAAATTTAATAGTTTGATATTTAAACCAAAGCAGATTTTAATTTTAAATTAAAAACAATTAAGTTCAAACAAAAAAAGACGAATTTTCAAGAAAATGGTTAAATCCTTAACCAAATCCTATTACTTTTCGACGAAGCAAAAAAAAAAAAAAAAATTTCTACCAAAGGAGATGAATTTTCAAACTAAAAAAAATCTAATTTTCAACCAAAAAGTTGAAGCTAAACAAAGATTTTTCAGTCAGAAAATAAAGAAAAATGTCCCCCGTATTATTGAATTTTAGCCTAAAAGGCGAATTTTCTAGAGAATAATTGAGTTTTTAACATGAAAATACGAATTTTCAACAAAAGAGTTAATTTGCAACCAAATAATTAAATTTTCAACCCACAAATTTATTCGAATAACATACTTCGAAAGTTAAAAAATGAAATTTCACATTTTCACATCGACTTATCTGAAAGAATATTTTTTGTAGATTTTCAGAATCAAAATAGTATCACTGATAATGATATTTTGAATTGAAAAATATTTTTTGTGATAGAAAAAATTTTTAAACTCGCCAGAAACATTGATTTTAACAATGTTTTTTGCTTTTGAATTTTATCTTAATATCGCTTCCCAATTTAACAAAAATAGTACATTTTCATAAATGATGGCTTATTTTTTCAATTAAACATTCATAAAAAATTCTGCTGTTTCCAATTTTTAGAGTAAATTTTTCTATGGCCAAAATCGTGAGAAAATTTTTTTTAAATAACAAATTTTTAACAAATAATTATATTTCAAGTTTATTCACTTACTTTCTAAATTGAAAACAGCAGAGTTGTAGGGAATGTTTTCTCCGAGAAAACAAGCCATGATTTATCAAAATCCATTTTTTTAAATTGGTAAAAAGCGACACTGAAAAAAAATTCAAATACAAAAACTGTTACTAAAATGATTTAGTTTCGTAAGTTTTACATTTTTCGTAAAAAAAAATATTTTTTTCTACAAAAATTACTGATAATGTTATTACAATTCTTAAAATCGTAGAAAACTGTTTTCTTTTCAGAGATCTGATTTTTGTCAGGATAAAAAATAGTTGAATTTTTAACCAAACAGTTGAATTTGCAAGCCAAAAAGACGAATTTTCTAGAATACAGTTGAATTTTTAACAACAAAAAGTTGATTTTAGAAAAAGAAAGAAGATTTTTCAATTTAAAAAATGTTTTATCTACCAAAAAAGATGAATTTTCAATCCAAAGATTAATTTTGAACCAAGAAGATTGAGCTTCTACTGAAAGACGAATTTTCAAGAAAAAAAAAAGTTTTAAACCAAAAATGAAATAGATAAAATTTCAGTTTGAGAACGTAATTTTTCACAATATATAGTTAAATCCAACCAAAAAATGTACATTTAAAAAAAATAGTTCCATCGTCAACCAAAAAGATGATTTTTCAACAGTGAGGATGTTTTTCTACCCAAAAAGACGATTTTTCAACAAGAGACATGAATTTTCAACTGAATGGTTGAATTTTCAATTTATAAAGGATAAATTATATCAACAAAAAATGTATTAGTTAAAATGAAATATTTCAAAAAACTTTCGGCAGAAAAAAATACGAATTTTTGACAAAATAGTTCAATTTTCCACAAAAAAAGATTTTGATTGAAAATTCATGTATTTTTTTCAAAGTCATTTTATGGGTTAGAATTATTTTTTTGTTTGGAAAATTTATCTCAAAGATTCAAAGATTATGACTGAAAATTCATGTATTTTTTTCAAAGTAATTTTATGAGAAAGAATTATTTTTTTTGTGGAAAATTTATCTTTTTGGTTGAAAATTCAACTATTTTGTCAAAAATTCGTATTTTTTTCTGCCGAAAGTTATTTGAAATATTTTTTAAATATGTATTTTTTTCAAAGTAATTTTATGGGTAGGAATTTTTTTTTTAGAAAATGTATCTTTTTTGTTGAAAATTCAACTATTTTGTCAAAAATTCGGTTAATTAAAAAAAAAATCGAATTTTCAACAAAAAATAATGGATCTTCAAAAAAAAAAATTAATCTTCAACAACAAAATTACAAAGTAGTTCAACATTCAATCAAGTAGTTGCATTTTCAAACAAACATACTGTGTAAAAAATTTATTTTTTGGTTGTAAATTTATTTTCTTACTTGAAATTTTAACTATTGCATTTTTAGTTAAAAATAAATTTTTTTAAATTAATAATTAATTTACCTGGTTACAATTTCATGCACTTTGTTAAAAAGTCATCTTTTTTTGTTGGAAAATTAATTTTCTTGATTGAAAACTCATTTTTTTAAATGAAAATGTCATTATTTTTGGTTGGCAATTAAACTACTTGAATAGAAAATTGAAGTTTTTGGGTAAAAAATAAACTATTTATTTAAAAATTGAACTATTTATTTGAAAATTCTCGGTTTTATTAAGTTTTTTAAACTCAAAATTTCATTTTTGTTTGAAAATCGATTGGTTAGTTGAAAATTTAACTATATACTGGAAAATTTACTTTTTTGTTGAAAATTCCAATTTTGATTGAAAATTCAAATTTTTGTTGAGAATTAAACTTATTTCATAGAAAATTGAAGTTTTTGGTTGAAAAATAAAAATAAGAAAATAAGTTCCGTTATTTAGTAAGAAGTTGAATCATTTTGTTAAAAGTTTAATTATTTTATTAAAAATTCAACTATTTTGGTAAGGTGATCTTTTTTGGTCAAAAATTGAACTATTTCGTTGAAAATTTTTCCTTTTGGATTGAAAACTCATCTTTTATGGTACAAAAGTAATCTTTCTTGTTCGCAAATTTATCATTTTTGGCTGAAAATAAACTTTTTTGTAGCAAATTCAATTCTGTTCTAAAAGATTCGTCTTTTTGGCTTGAAAATTCATCTATTTGGTTGAAAATAATACTAAATTTGCTTGTATCGATAATAATTATTTTTAATCTATCGACAAGGATTCAACTTTTATTTATTTAAATTTGAATTTATTTATTTATTTATTTATCTATTTAAAAAATTACATCTTTTAAAGCTTCTTTCACTTTGAATTAATAAATCGAAGTTAAAGAAATAATTTCTTTAAATTAAACATAAATTCACTCTGCACGTTAATTTTATTTTTTTTTTAAATTTATTCCCTTATCATTCCTCTAGTTTTTTAAAAAATCTCTCAATTTCAACCTAAGGTGACTTAAATTTAAAAAAAAGTCATTAGATGAATTTTTCGTGTGTAAATTTGACGTAGTGATAATCAATATCAAATATATATATTAATTTTTCTATCGAAACAGCTGCATTTTTAAAATAAATAATTAAATGTTAAACTAAATGATTGAATTTTAAACTAAAAACTATAGATTTTCAACCATAAAGGGAATAGTTAAACTTGCCGTTACAAAAATTTATTTTTAACTAGATAAAAAAGAAATTTCAACAAAACAGTTACATTTTCAACAAAATAGATGAATTTTTAACAAAATAATCAAATTTTCAACTCAAATTAGGAAACTTTCACCGAACAGATGAATTCTTAACGAAAATTGTAATAGGTAATATTTCAATTAAAAAAGTTTTAATTTTGAATAATGAGCAGTTGAATTCAACCAAAAAAGACGATTCTCAAAAAAAGGAGATTTTCAACACAAAAAAAGCGAGTTTTTAACAGAACAGTTAAATTTTAAACGAAATAATTAAATTTGCACTAAGATATTTAAATTTAAGAAAAATAATTAAATTTTCAAATAAATAATTGAATTTTCAACTAAAATGATGAAACTTCAACAACAAAAAGGAATTTTCAACAATGAAGGTTAACTTTCAACCAAGTAACTGTAAATTCAATAAAAAAGTATTAATTCTCAACAAAAAATATAATAATAATAATATAATAGGCGAAATTTCAACCAAAAAAAAATTTTATTCTAAATAAAAACTGGTGAATTCAACCAAACAAAACCAATTTTCAACAAAATTGTTAAATTTTCAACCTATAAATATTTTCTAGTCAGGTGAAAAAAAAATTTCAACCAAATTGTTGAATTTTCAAACGGAAAAAGCGAATTCTCTAGAAAACAGTTGAATTTTCAAACAAAAACTGAATTTTTAACCTCATGGTTGAATTTTCTACGAAAATAATAAAGACCAATTTTCTTGAGACTAGTTAAATTTTTGTGCCGAATAGTTGAATTTTTAACTTAAAATGATCGATTTTCAACAAAAAATTAATAGTTCAATTTTCAGTTAAAAAAATTGACTTTCAACAACAAAAAAACGAATTTTCAATAAAATAGTTAAAATTTTAACAAAACAATATTAGTTTAACAAAATAATATTATATTCACAAAATAATACAATTTTTAACGAAACAATTGAATTTTTAACAAAATAATTAAATTTTCAACTAAAATGATGAAATTTTAACCTAAAAGATGAATTCTTAACGAGAAACTTAATTGTTAATATTTCAATCAAAAAAGTTTTAATTATAAATAAAGAGCTATTGAATTCAACCAAAAAGACAAATTTGCAACAGAATAGTTGAATCCTAAAACAAAACAGATTAATTTTGAACCAAACAGTTGTATTTTTAATCAAAAAAGATCAAATTTCTACCAAAAGAGATGAATTTTAAATCAAAAAAGGTTATTCTCACCCTAAAACTGAATTTTTGATTAAATAGTTGTATTTTCTACGAAAATAATAACTTTCAATCAGAAAAGACGAATTTTCATAAAAACAGTTGAATTGTTTTGCCAAGTTGTACAATTTTAAACTAAAAACGATAAAGTATTAACCAAAAGTGAAATAATTAAATTTTCATTGAAAAAAAATTGATTTTCATATAGAAAAGATTTTTTAACAAAATAGTTGAATTTTGAGCCAAACAGTTGCATTTTTAACTCAGAAAGATGAATTTTCTGCCAAAATGGATGAATTTTCAATCCGAAAACTTGATTTTCACCCATAAACTTAATTTTTAATCAAATGGTTGAATTTTCTACAAAAGTAATATAACTTTCAAACAAAAAAGACAAATTTTCATAAAAACAGTTAAATTTTTTAGCCAAATAGTTGAATTTTGAACTAAAAACGATAAAGTTTTAACCAAAAGTGAAATAATTAAATTTTAATTAAAAAAAATTGATTTTCATAAAAAAAAAGAATTTTCAACAAAATAGTTGAATTTTTAAACAAAACAGATTATTTTGAACCAAACAGTTGCATTTTTAACCCATAAAGATCAAATTTCTGAGAAAAATGGATGAATTTTTAATCCGAAAACTTGATTTTCACCCAAAAACTTAATTTTTAATCAAAT
>CAKNYM010025752.1:0-11760 GCA_932195095.1 Andricus curvator | reverse complement strand
ACGTCTAAATAATCATAATTGGGTTATTTCAAATTTCCTCTGCTTAAGCATTCGTGACTAATCTAGTATATACATTTTATTCGCTCGCAAGGAATGATTATCACTTATATCATTCTCATGCCGATTTGCCCTGAAATGTTGCTTGCCAATCTTTTTACTTTTCGCTCGAATATTTCAAATCAAAACCGCTCATTTTACAGAAGCGACAGTGCTGTTCCTAGCGGATGGAATGCAAATTTATGCGCTCGTTACACTGGCAGTACTAGTGCTGCCAGTCAATTCTCGAACACAGCCCTAGCCACGCACAACTAAAAAAAAGTTAACCAATAGGAAGAATTCAGCCACCAGCGGCCATATTGTATAAGTTAGCGCGCGAGAATATAGTATATTTGAAGGGACGTAAATGTCATGAGAGAAGATTTCAAGTAAAAAATAAAGTAATTGTACAATTTATAAATCAATGAAATTAGTTTGAAAATAATGTAATAGATAATATAAAATATTAAAAAATATATAACTTATTATCCTTGTAATGTAGAAGAAATATGGATACCATAACCTCTCAATGCACATGAAAAATTGTACCTTTTAACGCAAATAAAATCAAGTGCCATAGACCATTTTACCTAACTATCGGAAGTGTATTTGCGCATGTGTGGCTGCCATGTGCATCCCGCGTAGTATGAAAGTTGCGCTCATATTTTGTAAAAATGTATACAATTGTACCTTTGTCGGAGTGAAATTAAATGAAGATGATGTTCCGGGTGCCAAATTGGGCAAGTGTGAAATAGAAAAACATAGCTTTGCTTATTGAGCAGTAGTTAAGTTGCCAGAAGCAACCTAATAGTAGTAAAAAAGCTGAACTTGTAAACAGGTTTGTAGTAGGTTAAGTTTCTCATATTATTAAATTTTGATTATATTATTGTGATTGCAATAAATATTGAAGGTAATAGACATGATTTGAGTATTGTAATTAGTTTAAAATAAAATTGATGGTGTTTTGGGAAGAAAATGGTAAAAAATAGTTATTGTATAGTGTGTTGTTTCAAGGCTGAAATTTTCGGAAAATTCGAATAAATAAAGCATGATACATTGAAAATGTAATAACAAAAATGCACACTTCGTGCTTGCATGCAACATTATTATTGTTACTTTAATTTATTATTATAAATTATGGTCATACAATTTAATATGTATTTAACAATATAATTGCAGAGTAAAGGAATGCATAGAAAAAGGAAGGGATATCGATCCACAAATTGATAAAGGATCATGGTTAAGTTTAAAGGAGGCGGAATTGAGAGTTTTTACATTTCAATCAATTATTATTACATTCTTTAATATGTTTCTTGAAGTCTTCTTCTCTAGTACGACCACTTTTGTATTGTAAACAAGGTTTCGGGAAACGTATGAAGTTGAAGAGGTTGTGTTCCTTGTTTTCTTTGGTACGACTATCACTTTTACATAAGCCTTACATACAACGCATACACGCTCCCTTACTTCCTTTTTTATTAAAATTCATTTTCACTTTGAAATTTTTGTTCGTTAACTTGTCACAATTGTTTCAAAATTAAAAAAATTGTTTTCACTGTATTCAACGAGAAAAAATGATCGCAACAATTGGGTACAACAGAAAGTACATTGCACATGCGCAGTAAACTTTCCTATAGGTAAAATGGTCTATTGCCTGAAAAGAAAAAAGTAGTTTGTTTTGGGTCTCAAAGCACAAATAAATAAATGCAAAATATCGATATCATAGTCTGTATTATGATAATATCAGTTTTTATCATTCGTATATACATGCACGTAAATGCTAAAAAACCTCTCACTGTACACAGAGAAACATATTCACACCTTATATTCGTATGAAATAATGAATTTACAATATATAATAATTAAATAAAGATACAAGTTTTGCAACGTATAATTTAAAATGATATAAGCATATGACACGAAATTCTGCAGTTGTAATTTCATGAAGGATATTTCAAATATTTTGGAAGATTTTTTTACTTTTCCCTTACAAAAAAGTATAATAGGAAAATGATTATAGGCGTACGATGATTTTCCTATCATCTTTTCGCGATTATAGAAATAATTATAGAAAAGATTATAGGAATAATTATAAGAAAAATTATATAAATAATTATTGAAAAAAGTATAGGAAAATAATTCTAGACATGAATAAATTAAAAATATTGAAATAATTATCGCTAAAAATAGAAGAAAGTATAAATGAATAATGTATTCTGAACAATTCACACAAAAGGACATAAAGAATTGGCATATTGAAAGAAGCTTTGTCAATTGTTCATGTAATACTGTGTAAGTATTTCAAAATAAATCATTAATTTATACATCCACATTTTGAACTAATTATTTCAATATCTTTATATCATTCATTCCTGTATTTATTTTCCTATAATTTTTCCTAAGATTTTTTATACAATCATTCCTAAAACTTTTCCTATAATAGCGAAAAATTATAGGAAATTCATTATATGAAAATCATCATAGGCTTATACGTCATGATTTTCCGATCATACTGCCAACAGCCATACCACGCTGAAAAACCCAGTTCTCGTCGGATCACTGAAGTTAAGCAGCGTTGGACGCGGTTAGTACTTGGATAGGTGACCATTCGAGAATACTGCATGCTGTTGGCACATCGTGGGTGTGGTGAGCCCACACTTGTAGTTATTTACTACAAGAAACTATCCACCTAGAAACACTACCCGAATCGGGTAGTGTCACGCCTACCCTGAAAGGGAAATGGCTTAATGGTATAAAAAAAATACTTAAGGGTTATGCTATTTCACGTTAATACTATATTAATTGTGTGAGTATTACAATGTTTGCAGTTGAAACCAATTCACAAAGCAGACTTCACGATAAGAAGAGAATAATTTAGAAAAATTCAGAATCTCAATGTCCATGAATAGGCGATTTTTTCGCGAGCTTGGTAACCTCCCGGAGGAAGATCGGATTGATTGACACAACCGTCAACTGCACACATGCATGGCATTTTTATCTGTAAGAATATGCAATTAAATGATTTTACAAGATAAGTAAACATGTAATTCTCATATAATTGAGCTTGTCCGTAATAATAAATTGTCTAATTTTGGTGTAAATGATATCTTGACTATTTCTGATTGTGCCACTTTTACATAATATACAATCGATAATCAGAGATATAATCCACGGAAAATATTTTAAAAAATTAGACATATATACGTGCAATCTGGAAAATGACTTAGTAGGTTATGTTTACAATTGCCGGATGGCCACGTTATATTCACTTTAGTAGTCTCACTTTCAAACTTGTATTTTCGATAAAAGCTCCACTCCAATTTACACGAAGTTGATCTTAACGCGTTGCACTTGCACTAGCGGATAGCGTCAGCAGTGTCCGCTTCTTTCACGTCATTTGAATATTGAGAATTTTCGCAGGTATTGACATTGATTTACAATATAGCCATAATTCATGATTTCAAATCTTTTGAGTGAAGACCGAGACGCTAACGGTTGCTATGGTAACAAAATGGCGGCCGGTGGCTGAGCGCGCGAGTGGGGATCAAACTGGGAGAGCTTAAGGCCATGTGACGAGTGGGTCACGTGACCAGATTCCTACTCTACCGACACTTTTTTTTCAAAATCAACTTACGTTGACAGGAAACGCGATATCGAGTAGAAAATTTGGGATAATAAATAAGAAGCCCTGAGAAAGGCGGCTCTGGTTCTAAATTTTAATAATCATGAAAAAAGCAAAAAAAATTATTTACAAAAAAAACTTTTTTCATAATTATAAAAATTTAGGACCAGAGCCGCCTTTCTTAGCGCTTCTTATTTATTATCCCAAATTTTCAACTCGATATCGCGTTTCGTGTGAACGTAAGTTGATTTTGAAAAAAAGTGTCGGTAAGGTAGGAATCCGGTCACGTGACCCACTCGTAACATGGCCTTAAGGCTAGACCGTGTATTCTTAGATAATGGACCGACCCTGTCATCTGACCGATTTCATGAAATTTCACGGTAATCGGTGAAATCAGCCCTATCCTACTCCCCGTGTCTGCAACGGCGTAACGTGCTTCCCTTAGTGATTATAGTTTCTATGTGCAAAATTTTCTCACCAGAGCGCGTTGCACGCGCCACGCTCTACAAAAGCATTGTGCCCATTGTGCTGAACGGTGATTTTCAAAAAGATGTAATGAATAATTTATTATAATGAGTAAATATGGTGCGTTCAAGTGATTTGGTGAGATTCCTATATTTGATATTGACCATAATGTCAATGTCAAAGTGCAAATTCAATGGACACTCGTGTATTGTGCCGAACTGTAAGTCAGGTTATAGTTCACAACCTCTGTACACGAAAATGAAAAAATTCACTTTTTTTCGGTTCCTTCGGGAAAAGAAAACGTCGAAAAATGGCAAAAAGCGATGTAATGTATGTAATGAAAACTTGTTTTATACATAATTCATAAAATATTTAATTTTAACAAAAATAAAATAAAAGTATTATATGGAATCCTTCAAATTCTTTATCAAAATTAAAATTCTGCATTATTAAACAAAATTAATAAATTTTAATTTCATTTACAGTTAAAGCTTAATTCCTAAAATTCTGTTTATTTTGAAGTATCTTTCATCTTTTGCACTGTAGGATTTTGTCGTACAAAGCCTTGTTAAATTTGAGAGCTTCATTTTTACTGTTTAATGACAGGTTGATCCATCTTTTGATAACCTTCAGTTAAATTTATACCATAAGATTTAACATGCGCTAAACTTATCTGGAATTTATCAGAAGGTGGGGCAATCAAACCTAAATTAAAAAAAGAATTATGTTTTTAATAGAGCAGTTTCGTAATATAAGGTTTTTATTTCATCTTTTCCGAACTTTAATATTTTAAATATATGAATATAATGTATAGAAAAATCAGCTGAGCAATTCCATGTCAAATCATCCGAAGAATTTCAGCTATTGTTAGAAATTTTGATGAAAATTTTAGAATTTGTTCCCTCAGGTGTTGAAAGAAAAAATCACAAATTAATTATTGAAAAAATCCAAAAACTTGGAAGATATTCAAAATTGAAAATTTTGGTCCTGTTTTTCTTAACTTTTCATAGCATTGGTGATTTTAGCGATATTAAGGTCCACTTTTTGTAAATTATTCGTAATAAGACGCAGCTTTGAAAATATACTTTTGGAAAAAAAATTTCAAAAACTTCTTTGATTTTTCAAAAACTAATTTTGAATCTGAATATCTGAAAAAAAAAACACTTTTTATTTTCTTCATTTTTTTATGTAGATGGCTTCCAATGTCCTCTACAAGTCCTGTAAATATCAAAATGGGATCTCCCTTAGTTTTCGAGAAATAATTAAAAACGTACGCCAAAACCACGAAGGAATAGTGAATAGACTATTCCTTCCTGGCCAAAAGGACATTGTAAGCTGTCTATATATAAAAAATGAAGAAAATGAAAAGTGTTTTTTTTTTTTTTAGAAATTCAGTTTCAAAATTAGTTTTTGAAAAATCCAAGAAGTTTTTGAAATTTTTCTCTTCAGAAAATATTTTCCAAAACTGCATCCTATTACGAATAATTTATAAAAAAATAGACCTTAATATCACTGAAATCACCAAAGTTATGAAAGTTTAAGAAAAAAAGGACCAAAATTTTCAATTCTGAATATCTCCTAAGCTTTTTTATTACAAAAAAAAATTATTTTGAGGTTTTTCTTTCAACACCTAACAGAACGGATTCTAGAATTTTTATAGAAATGACAAACAATAGCTGAAATTCTTCAGATGATTTGACATGGAATTGCTCAGCTTCAAAAAGGTAACGATGAATTCTTGCATAGATATATTTCGTTTCTTAAATTTTATATCAGAAAATGTATATCATATTTTATTAAAATTGGAATGTTTGTTAATTTTGATGTGGTTTTTAACATTCATATTTAATAAAAAAAATTAAATTATAAGATAGAATATTACTGGTTACAATGTATATTTCCGATCCAGCAATTCTTTTGACCTAATTCTAAACGATTTAATTTCATCCAAAACAAAATTTAATTTTCAATGCAAAGAACATACAAATGAAGCTGTGGAGGTATTAGCATATATACTTCAATTTTATTTACAAATAAGGATGAGACAATTTGTAAGACAGGAAATGGCTGAAATAAAAAAAATTAGCGTCTTGAAGAAAAAAGCAGCCAAGCTTTGCGACACTTAACTATAGTTAATAGTTGAGTTAAGTTATTAATTTGAAGTCTATAGACTTCAAATTAATACATGGAACTGGAATTAAAATTAATACATGTTAAAAATATATACTATCAAATTTAATAATTAATAATGAATATGTTTTGTTATATTTTCAAATTTTTAATAAAGTATATATATATATATATATATATATATATATATATATATATCCCTTTACATGCGTTTTTATGGCGAACACAGGGCTTAACCAAATTTTTTTCTTTCATTCGTATGAAGCTGAAAAAAATAAAAATGGAAAATATTTCTGTTTAGAAGCTTAAGATTTTTTTATTATTCTTTTTAGAGATTTTTGGGTTTATGGGGATAACATACAAAATATTTAAGAAATTCTTACTGCATATCCACTGTATACATTTTACGTAATTTTATGTGTTCTTTTTCTATTTTATATTATAGTAGATTAATGGAAAAGGTGTATTTTATGTTGTAGAATCATTTTACAAACATTATGTCGCCTCATATTAATCAAAAACTTCATTATTTTAAATTATTAAATATTTTTCTATTAGTATAATGCATTTTTAAAGCGTGCCGCGTGCAGCGCCGCTCTGGTGAGGAAATCTCGCACATACAAACTATAATCACTAAGGAAGCGCCATTTTCTTTTTAGTCGGATAGGGCTGGGTGAAATCGTTGAAGTCATCTTATATATCGATATTGGAACGCTTTTTATCAACAAATTGTTACTGGAATACTGCACATGTGACTTATATGTTGTTTTCAGGTCGCAAATGTGGAAAATAATACAAAAATATATAAATAAGTTGTATTTTGTGAATCCTAACCTTCAAAAGTGTAAGTATAGGCGGAAAAGTTTGAATCGGTGCTGCAGGAAATTAATTTCAATGTAATAAATAAGTGTTAAATAAGTAAATAAAATGTACAATTGTGGACAAGTTTTCAATGCATAAATTTTTAAAAGAAATACATATGCAATAGTTGAATTCTGTGTATATTTGAAGTGAATTGAAATTACAAGAGGAAAAATCGGGGAATATTGAAAATGAATTTTTAGCCCTTACGAAACTGTACTACAGGAATGACTACAGGATAACTACAGCCGAGTACTACAGGTATACCACTGGTTTACTACAGGTTTACCTGTAGTATACTACTACTATACCACTGGGTTACACTGTAGTAATTCAGTAGTCAATTCGGCACCTACTTAATAGCCGCGCCACGACCGAGTACAGTGCAGGTATAAGATTTTACTTTGTGCTGGACAGACATAACTGCGATTACGTCCAACATTCAATATATCTCCAGAACTCAAGTCAGTATTATATTATACTATATTGAGGAGTATTAGGGATGAGTATAGCGATCAGTATAAGCGGTGAGTATTGAATGAGAGTATTATAGTTATAATCCAAGAACCATGGTTAGTTCGAGATACCATTAGGGGATTAGGGGGGGCTGGTATTTTTTGTTACAGGGACCCCAAGGCGGCGAAACCAAGGGCATGTATACTGACGAAGGGAGTTAGCGCTGTCCCGCTGCTTGAACTATGTTCGAGAGACCTGATGGTGATAGCCTTGGATCTCAAAGGGATAGGGAGGCTGGTTCTAGGATCAGCTTATTTTCCTTATGACAGCGACACTAATCCACCAGTGGAGGTATGTACACTGGTGGAGTATTGCAAGGTAAGAAGCATTCCTCTTCTGTTGGGGTGCGATGCTAATTCCCACCATACTTTGTGGGGTAGCACGGACGTCAACTCAAGAGGTAATGACCTACTGGAATATCTAATCACTACTGACTTGGATATTCTTAATACGGGGAACACTCCGACGTTCCGTAATTCGGTCAGGGAAGAAGTCATTGACATCACTCTCTGCACCAGTAGTTTTAGGGATAGTATCAAGAAGTGGAGGGTTTCAGACGAACCCTCTCTCTCAGATCACTCACAAATAGAGTTCGTGTTGGAATCCGTTGTACCCGCTGGCCCCAAATGGGTCAGAAATCCAAGAAGAACGGACTGGGATCAGTTTTCCACGGAACTAAGATGTGCACTTTCAGAGGTTCCCAGGTCAATTCGAGACGTGGACACCCTGGAGATGGCAGCCAAAACTTTCACGGAAGCCATCAAAGCTACTTATGAAAGTAATTGTCGACCTACAAGAGTCCGAAAGGCCGGGGAGACACACTGGTGGAATGGGAAACTCGAAGAGCTTCGCAGGGTAACCAGAGAGAGGTTCAGACGTGCCAGTATTGGCAAAACGAAGGAACTATGGACGTCATTCACAACGATGAGGGACGAATACAGAGGTGCAATACGTAAGGCAAAGCAGGAGAGCTGGACCAACTTTTGCACAGACATCGAGAAGGGAGCTGAGGCGGCTAGACTGGACAGGCTGCTTTCTCGAAATCCAGACGCTATTCTCGGCACTCTGAAATTGCCCGGAGGGGGATACTCAGAGTCGGACGGGGATACCTTGGCCCATCTGATCAGGGCACATTTTCCAGGCTTTTCAAGGGCTGGAGAAGGGGGGAGGGCGACTCAGAGGCAGGCAAAGTCACCTGTGGCCCAACTGGGCCCCAAACGACGGCTGGCCAACGAGATCGTCACCCCTGCCAGGGTCAGGTGGGCCCTGAAATCCTTTAGTCCTTACAAGTCTCCTGGCCCGGATGGCATATATCCGGCCCTCTTACAGAGGGCCGGAGAGTTCATCATAGGGCCGCTTGTGAGACTTGCTAGGGCTAGTTTGACGTTGGGATATGTCCCGACGGCTTGGAGGGGTACGAGAGTAGTCTTCATTCCGAAGGCAGGTCGGATCGGTTATACTTCACCCAAGGATTTCCGGCCCATCAGCCTAACTTCTTTTCTATTAAAAACAGTGGAAAGACTTGTGGATAGATATATCCGCGATAAGGTCTTGTCAAGCAGACCGCTCCATAAGGAGCAACACGCCTATAGGGCTGGTCACTCGACGGAGACGGCCCTAATCGGAGCAGTGAACCTAATTGAAGGTCAACTGAAGGAGAAAGGCCTTGCGGTTGGAACCTTTATGGACATCGAAGGAGCCTTCAATAACACCTCTGGAGAGGTGATCAGGACGGCCATGATTGCACATGGTGTGCCTACGGCAGTCGTGGAATGGACGTGCCACATGTTGGCCAACAGGAATCTAACCACGACTAAGGGTGATGTCACTCTAAGTGGAACCATTGACTCGGGATGTCCGCAGGGGGGAGTTTTATCTCCCTTGCTGTGGTGCCTGGTAGTGGATGAATTGCTTCATCTACTCTCGAGTCAGGGTCTTCACGTCATAGGCTATGCGGACGATATATTAGTTATCGTGCGCGGTCAGCATCTGGATGTGCTCTTCGGAGTAATGCAGCAAGCACTGATGATAGTGGACTCATGGTGCAAGAAAACTGGATTATCGGTTAATCCTAGTAAGACAGATGCGGTTGTTTTCACCAGAAGGTACAAGTGGGGAACTACGAGTACATTGAAACTTGGAGGACAACAGCTGGAAATCAAAGAACGAGCCAAATATCTAGGAGTAATTCTGGATAAGAAGCTGTCATGGAATGAGCACCTGGAAAACAAGTGCAAGAAGCTAGTAGCGACCCTATGGCTCTGTAGGAGAGCCATAGGGAAAAGCTGGGGCCTGAAACCGGAGACACTTATGTGGATTTACACAGCGATCTTGCGACCCAGATTAACCTATGCGGCGGTGGTCTGGTGGAGCAGGGTCGAGCTGTCCACTGTAAAGTCTCGACTGGAAAGGATCAGGGGACTGATCTTGAGAGGCGTCACTGGAGCCTCGAAGTCGACACCCACGATGGCACTGGGGGCACTAATAGGTTTAGAGCCCCTCCATCTTACCATCAAGGCCGTGGCTGCGAAGGCGGCCTGGAGGCTAAATTTGGTAAATGACAGAAGGATCTCGACAGCAGTGAAGATCCCAGTCGACATTGCGAGAAGGCCGACCTTGAACATGCCCAGGGACAAAATGGTCACTCGCCACCTCTTCGACAAGAAGTATCGAGTTAGCCTATCCACGAAGGAGGAATGGGTTAACGGCGACGCATACCTGCCCTGTGATGGAGACAACTGGTTTACAGATGGCTCCAGGAACGAGGAGAAGGCAGGAGCCGGCGTATATCGTAGAAGGAATGGAATGGGCTTCACAATTGAGATGGGGTCCTACGCCACAGTTCTACAATCTGAGACTATGGCCATACTCCAGTGTGCCTATAAGGCAAGGGAGTACGGTAATAAAAGGAACATCCGTATCTGCTCAGACAGCAGGGCTGCTATACTGGCCTTGAATGGAACAACGACTACGTCGCTATTAGTACTGGAATGCTTTGAAGCACTAAATACGTTAGCGACCGAAAACCGAGTCACTCTGCTATGGATCCCTGGACACAGTGGTATCAAGGGCAATGAGATATCGGATAGGCTAGCCAAGCTAGCAGCAGGAAGAAATTTTACTGGACCCGAGCCAGTGGTAGGTATTTCCAGCAGGTTAGTCACTGAAGTAATTAACAGTTGGCTGACTGAGGAACATCAGAATGAGTGGGACCTGGTTTCTGGTTGCAGACAGGCCAAAACACTCTTGGGCTCAAAGCTTAACTCCAACCGAGCTAGGGAAATACTCAAGCTCGGGAGGAATGAAATTAAAGTCCTAACAGAACTATTCGTAGGACATGGGAAGTTAGGATATCACAGACACAAGATTGGGCTTGCAGAAAGTCCCCTCTGTCGTCTGTGCGGAAAGGATAATGAGACATCTACTCACATCCTTTGTCACTGCCCTGCTATTGCGGGGAAACGTCTAACACTCACAGGTAATTATTTTATCAGTGAGTTGGAGATATCGGCCAATAGCGTGGCTGCGGTCCTCTCCCTATGGAGAGGGCTATGGGGTCATGCTTAGGCTTACAAGGGGACGCAACGGGATTACCCAAGCGTCAGGGGCTGCTAAGGTCTCAACCCAGAACTAATAATAATAATAATAAATTATAGTTGTAAGTATTAGTGATTTATGAAAAGGAAAATATATTTAGATACTATATTAAAAATATATATTTTAATTCATGAAAAAAATGTTCTAAGTATTGTTATGCAACATCCATCAATCTAATTATTTTACTATAAGCACAACGTGCTCTACCTCTTCAAAACTTATTGCCAATTCTTATGTATACAGTTTTCAATAACAAATAATAATATGAAATCATATTTTCGAGAAAATCATTTTTGATCAAGTTAGAATTTGTTGCAATGTCAAACAAAATGCTTTTTTATGGATTTAGTTAATAGAAAACTTATTTCAATTTTTTTTGTAAATCTTTCACATATATTTTTTTGTTTACAGAAACTTCACAACTTTTAATGATGCTAAGTTCGAATTTTTTGACTATTTTGAAGCGGCTAAAGAAAAAAGCTAATAATGTTTTCACGTTTAAAAATCTAGTGCTAGCGTTCTCAATATTCACTTCT